>SNQJ01S0001421.1:154264-189167 GCA_010110895.2 Picea sitchensis | reverse complement strand
TAACCGACATGATCAATCCGCAATGGGGATTGATCCAATGAATAATATATCAAATAATAATAAGAATACACTTTGCAATTACATTATTTTAACATGAGGCTACAGGTGCCTCCCTTCTTTGTGGCTGCCGCTGTGTGTGTGAGGCTACAGGTGCCTCCCTTCTTTGTGGCTGCCGCTGTGTGTGTGAGGCTACAGGTGCCTCCCTTCTCCTGGCTGCCAATTTGTGACAGGGTTTGCTGGGTCTCTCTTTGTTGTAACTACCTGCAGGTGCATTTACTCTTTATGTTTGCTGGTGTCTTCTTTTGAAGGGTTTTCCTACTTCTTGTTTCAGTTGCTGGTATCTTCCTTTTCTTGAAGGGTTTGACTGTTATAGTATATTACAGTTCAGTTTTGAGCAGCTGTTGAGTGTTTACATCAGCCCTTACCTTGGTCCTCTCCTTGGCAAAACTGTCTACCTATATTCATGATAGAGATCAAAACCCTAGAGTTTTTATCCATGAACTTTACACTGATTTTCTGAGCATATTAAAGAGGATAACATCCACATGTGACAGGTACACTCTTCATTGGCTAAAGGCAAGCTAAGGTTTAATTTTTAAACTCAGAAATTTTTGTTTATATTCAGAATTTATTTCTATATGCTCAGATCTTACAGTTTATACTTAAATCTGTTTTAAGTCATTATTAATGTGCTGATCTACATTTGTATTAGAGAACAGAATTAAAAGATATCACTGTTTTCTCTATTTTCCCCTAAATCTAACAAAAGAATTTAAGAGTGGGACAACAAATAAATAGCGCCCTAGATCAGTTCCAGTACTCAACAGTTTTACAACAAAAAAGAGGGGGGGGAGGAGTTTTGTTTCAGCCTCAGACTTTGATAATGTATGACACCTGTATACAGCAACCAACATAATACCAGAAACAGAGTCATAAACTCTTTTACCTATTGAAGACAGCCCTTGCATTCAGATAAATGTTGAAGGAGTATTTCACTTGGGAATAATATATAATCCTTGAGAACTTTGACAAATACTTGCTCATAAATGATTTTTCTTTGTCAAGTCTTTCACTATGCAGTATCTTGACAATTGAAATAACAGTAATTTCTCTTGGTGAAATCTTTCTTATCCAGCAGCTTGTGATTTCAATTTTTGGGCACTTAAAATTTCTTACTTTATAATTTTTTATTGACAGTCTTAAAGGCTTCTACCTTCACTGGTCATGGATATTTTCTTACTCTCTCATCTACAAACATATCTGTGATAGAAATCAGGCAATTAAAGTAATTTGTGAAGCAGCCCGATAGACGATCAGAATCGTAACACAGTCTATATTCAGAACAGATGCCCTCATGGGGTCCTAGAAGAGAAATCTCCAGAAGCCTTCAGTTGATCATTTGAGAATCTTTGGCAGCCTGTCTATATTCATACACCTAAAGAAAAGAGGACTAAGCTTGAGCCCTCCGGAAAGAAAGGAACATTTGTGGGATACAGTGAGACCTCAAAAGCATATCGAATCTATGTACCAGGACAAAAGTACATAGAGGTCAGCAGGGATGTAACCTTCCATGAGGGAGCTGTTTTTCGTCGGTCCAGAGAACTTCAAGAGGAGCAGGAAGCTCCATCTTCAGATGAGCAGAGGGAGGAGGCTAGAGAAACTTCTGTGGATCTCATGAGGGATTCTATTGATTTTCCCTTAGAGAAACTTCCTGTCAAAAGGAAGCCAGCTTGGTGTCGTGAAATCTTAAAAGAAGCAGAGAAGCTTGCAGCATCGAAAGGTACTTTCAGGGAAAGCAAGAAGCCAAATAAATACTCAGGTTTGATAGCTCAGTTGAACCTAGTGATTGACTCGGAACCTTCCACTTTCGATGAGGCTACCAAACTTAAAGTATGGAAGGATGCTATGGTAGAAGAGCTCGAGTCAATATTGAAGAACGATGTATGGGAAGTGGTCCCAAGACCTCAGGGCAAATCAGTGGTAACCTCGAAATGGATTTACAAAATAAAGCACGGAGCAGATGACAGTGTTGAAAAATTCAAAGCTTGATTTGTGGCTCGGGGCTTCTCTCAGAAAGAAGGAATTGACTATGATGAGATTTTCGCTCCCGTTGCTAGGTATACTTCCATCAGAATTCATTATATCTCTTGTTGCAGTTTTTGGTTGGAAACTTCACCAGATGGATGTTAAGACTGCTTTTCTTAACGGTGAAGTTGAACAAAAGGTTTATATCGAGCAACCTGAGGGTTTCGTGATTCATGGGAAAGAATCCCATGTATGCAAGCTAAAGAAAGCCTTATATGGATTGAAACAAGCTCCAAGAGCTTGGTATGGAAGAATGGACAGTTTTCTTCAGAGTCTTGGGTTTACCAAGAGCATAGCAGATCCCAATCTTTATATAAAGATTATACAGAATCATCCTGTCATCTTAGTATTATATGTGGATGATTTGTTCCTTACAGGAGAGGAACATTTGATAGCTCAGACTAAGAGGGAGCTTTCAGCAAAATTTGAAATGAGGGACTTGGGTCCTATGCACTGCTTTCTTGGCTTAGAGGTGTGGCAGAAACCTGATGAGATCTTTTCTCTCACAAAGCAAATACGCAGTTGATGTGCTTCGTAGATTTGGAATGTTGGACTGTAAGTCCATGACCACACCTATGATTTCTAACCTGAAGAAGCTACGTGATCAACTACAGGTTCAGATACAAAAGACCCCACTGTATATCGTCAGATCATTGGATCCTTAATGTATCTAGTACATACCAGACCAGACATATGTTATGCAGTGAATGCTCTCAGGCAGTTCATGTGTGAACCGAAACATATTCATATGTTTGTTGTTAAACATATTCTCAGATCTGTTCGGGGGACTATAGCCTATGGGCTTAGATACACTTCTAGTGGAGGTGTAATGCTTCATGGATATATAGATTCAGACTGGATGGGCAATACAGTGGACCGGAAGAGTACTTCCAGATATTGTCTCAGTTTGGGTTCAGCTATAATCTCCTGGTCCAGCAGGAAACAGGGCTTCGTAGCCCAAAGCACCGCAGAAGCATAATACATTGCTGCAAGTGTTGCTAGCAAAGAAGCAGTGTGGCTCAGAAAGCTACTTTCAGATTTGTTCAATGTAGAGCTGGAACCCACAGTTATCCACTGTGATAACCAAAGTTGTATTAAGCTCTCCGAGAATCCGGTGTTTCATGACAGATCGAAACACATTGAGATGAGATACCACTATGTTCGGGACATGGTTCAGAAGAACATTCTCAGTATTCAGTATGTTCCGACGGCAGAACAAATGGCAGATATTTTTACCAAGCCTCTGTCATTGACAAAGTTTGTGTACTTTCGAGAAAAGCTTCATGTTGCTGAGAGGGAGTGTTGAAATTAATGCAGCTGCAAGAGCCATTCTCCGGGAGGATGGCATAAGACCCTAGCTAAGGACTATGGCCCCCAGTGCACTCCTGGGGTTTCTTGGTTTGGGACCAAGCAGTTAGAGCCATGGCAAAAGACCCTAGTGAGGGCCCCCAGTATATGGTTGGGGTTCTTGGTCTAGGACCAAGCAGTAAGTCCCTAGAAGTGTTCTAGGGCCCCTGGATGCGTTCCATGGAATCCTTTCCCGACACTTGGATTGATCCTTGGACGTGTTCCTTGGTGATTGATATAAGTCCCTAGATGTGTTCTAGGGCCCCTGGATGTGTTCCAAGGAATCCTTGCTAAACGCTTGGGTTGATCCTTGGTCTTGTACCTTGGTGGATAAAACCCTAGATGTGTTCTAGGGCCCCCAGATGTGTTCTGGGGCAACCTAGTCTGGGACCAGGTAGATCTTGGTTAAATACCAAGATGTGATAATGTGTGATCTTCTTCCTCTCTCCCGGGATGGTCCATGAGACCTAGGAGTAGCTGAGAAGATGGACATGACCACATTGTTGATGTACCCTCTTTATGCAATAATGATAAAAGTTTATAAGCCATCATGAGACTTATGTGGACATGTTTTGCCATTGAGGACCCCCTTGACCTTGTCTTATGGTTCCCCCTTTTTTTTATCTTGTTTCCCTTCTTGATTAATGTTGTGTTGGGTTTTTATAAGTCACTTTGACTTATTTGACTTTTAATTAATAATTATTATTAATTAAAATGTCATTTATTTATTATTTTATTCTTAAGCCCTAACCCTTCTTTATAACTATATAAGGAACCCTTCCCCTCTCATTTTTTACTCACTCACTTACACTCACTCTCCTCACACTTCCCAAACTTGCTGCGGCTACCTCAGTTTAGTTTTTCTTGGTTATGGTACGGCTTCTCTAGTAAACCCTCTATTTCAGATTTGAGGTATTACTTGCACACTTGTTGGCTGGGAACTTCAGGTTGATTCTGCTTGCTTGGTTATGATGTGTTGGACCTCTTCCAATCTGCCTATGCTCACCGTGATCTCTCCTGTGGCTGCCACGGACTATCCCTGGACTGCTTGAAGGAGCCGCGGACTGTCCCTTGGCTGAGTATGGGTACCACGGCCCTTCTTTGTGACTGCCGCTGTGTGTGTGAGGCTACGGGTGCCTCCCTTATTTGTGGCTGCCGCTGTGTGTGTGAGGCTACAAGTGCCTCCCTTCTCCTGGCTGCCAATTTGTGATAGGGTTTGCTGGATCTCTCTTTGCTATAACAACCTGCGGGTGCATTTACTCTTTATGTTTGCTGGCCTCTTCTTTTGAAGGCTTTTCCTACTTGTTGTTTCAGTTGCTGGTATCTTCCTTTGCTTGAAGGGTTTGACTGTTATAGTATATTACAGTTCAGTTTTGGGCAGCTCTTGAGTGTTTACATCAGCCCTTACCTTGGTCCTCTCCTTGGCAAAACTGTCTACCTATATTCATGATAGAGATCAAAACCCTAGAGTTTTGATCCATGAACTTTAAGCTGATTTTCTGAGCATAATAAAGAGGATAACATCCACATGTGACAGGTACACTCTTCATTGGCTAGAGGTAAGCTAAGGTTTAATTTTTGCACTCAGAAATTTTTGTTTATATTCAGAATTTATTTCTATATGCTCAGATCTTACAGTTTATACTTAAATCTGTTTTAAGTCATTATTAATGTGCCGATCTACATCTATATTAGAGAACAGAATTAAAAGATATCATTGTTTTCTCTATTTTTCCCTAAATCTAACAACAGCCCATCATACTATACAACCTATAGATCAACCAACTCGAAGTTAGTTCTGGAAAAAAAGCAAAATATAAAAGTTAGTAGTGTGCTTAAATGGAAAAGAACTCTTAGAATATTATTAACTAGATTGTCGACCTCTTCCTAACGAAGAAGCAAAGTTTCTATAGTGACAACTATGGAGCATCACGTATTGGCTCCTTTGGTCAAGCCTCCTACATATTCCTAATGTCCTCTAATGCTCATCATGTTGTTGTCCTCCTTGATTTCGAGGACATCTTTACACTTCTCAAGCTTACCATCATAGTTTCATGCCACACCCTCCATGCATCCTCCTCTATTGCCTATGTCGCCACCTTAGTAAAAGTCCATACCATCCTCCCTAAAGACCCATCTACTCCTTGTCACATCAAGTTGTATCCCATCAAGTTGGTCACAACTCCTTGAATCCAATAACAGTTAGGCCCCACTTTGGGACAAAATGATAAAATCCTCACGCATAAATAGATGTTGAGACCAACCAACAATTGCCTAACTCTCATCTAAAAGTGAGTTACTAGTATAGACCGGTTAGGATGTAGGATTCTCAATCATGTCAAACTCCTCACATACTCCCCTAAACAACATTGTATATCCCAAAAGGCATAGTCTTGGTTTGTTGATTGTGCATCTCTCAATGTCAACGTTGTAATGATGAACTGTTAGAATTTAAGGGCAAAATTTAAATTATCCAGAAACAGAAATAATTTTATTTATTTTCTAAACACTTGCTACTGTAATCCTAGATCGGCAATACATTAAAATTTCTGATGTAAAATCTAATAACATAAATCTGAGTATTACCTTATCCAAACAAAGAACAAGATTACCTGATATGCTGCTGTTATCCTCTTATCTGTATGCTCAGAAAAATCTTTAAGGGATCATGGATCAAACCCTCAGGGTAGATCTCATCGTGATCCTTTGAACAAATTGCCAAGAAGAACCTTTTAGGGTAGTGGACCAGAAAACTGACCAGCTAGCTAAGAATCAAGATGTCATGCCAACATCAAGCAATAGGGCTAAGAACAGAACACTACTGTCCAGCCTAGTGGCTGAAGAGGCCTTAAACAGCCTTAGTAATTTCTGCCCAGAAAACACAAAACTGCTACAGCAAAGACAGAAATATCAGCAGTTCTAAATCCAGTTCATAAAGTATTAGGCTGTTAGCATGCAGCACACAAAAGGCAGCAAAGATTCTCTAGACAGCAAGGTGGCACCAGCAAACACCAAGACAGTAAGGCGGCACCAGCAAGAGACCTCAACATCAAGGCGGCATCAGCAAAAGGGACCAGACCTTCAATCAGCAACAAAAAGGAGACCTGTGGCTAGCTGGAAAAGACCCTTAAGGTCAGCGGCATGCATGAAACAGGAGAAGGTAAGCCCACGGTGGCTGCAGCAAACTTTAACACACCAAGGGAGCTGTCCTAGAGGGGCCGCAGCCACTTAGCAAACTGAACAATAGGAGCCGCAGAAATACCTCAGACAAGAACTCGGCTAGGAGAGAGTGTGTGTGTGGTGAGTGAGGTAAGTCACTTTATTTATAGTTTTGGTAGGTAGGTTAGGACTAGCACATTAGTCCTAACTTTAGGGTTAGGTTTAAACTCTAACAATTAAACAATTAAACAAATAATATTTTATAATATAAAATATTAAATGTTAAATTATAAAAGTCAACAAGGAAATAACAAGTCAAGGAGAGGGGTTTCAAAAACAAGGCGGCTAGCTTTCTTTAGGAAGAAGCAAAGAATCAAACCAACACCCAAACAACAATTAAGGGGGGGCGTAACTCAAGCCAGGGGTTTCAAAACAATAAGACAAAGTCAAAAGGTAAGTTCTTCTTTAATGGCAGAATGTCCACATGAGTCTCATGATATAACTTATAAGCTTTTATCATCCCAGCATACGAAGAAGGTTAATGATGTGATCATGCCCTTCTTCTTAACTGCTCCTAGGTCTCATGGACCATCCCAAGAGAAAAGAGGGTCACACATTATCTCGGCTCGGTACTTAACCAAGAAACTGCCTGATCCCAGACCAAGATACCCCAGAACACATCTGGGGGCCCTAGATCACAACTAGGGTCTTATCCACCAAGGTACACAACCAAGGATCAATCCAAGAACCAAGCAAGGATTCCCTGGAACACATCCAGGGGCCCTAGACAACATCTAAGGACTTATACCATCAAACTGCTTGGTCCTTGACCAAGAACCTCAGCAATACATTGGGGGCCCAACTAGGGTCTTTTGCCATGGCTCTAACTACTTGGTCCTAGACCAAGAACCCCAGGAGTGTACTGGGGGCCCTAGGTCTCAACTAGGGTCTTTGCCATCCTCCCGGAGAATGGCTCTTGCAGCTGCATTAATTTTAACACCAACTTTAGCAAACATGAAAAACTCACAAGCTCAACATCTACAACTATAATGTCTCTATAGTCATGGTGAGGATGTACATGAAGGAACATGCTAACTACTCAAGCATCGCTTTTTGTTTGGAACTTCATTGCCTTCCCTCTAATATCGCCCATATAAATCCTATAGATATCCTTAGGGGTCATCGTATAATACCCAAAGGGTATTTTGAACACAATAATGTTTAGGTCCCCATACTAAACCAACTCACATAGTAGGTACATATTTGCTTAGATCAATTGTACTCTAGACACACAAAATAGTCCCCACCATTGTAGGACTTGTTACTCCTAAACACCAATCTCTCTAGACATCTAGGTCATCTATATGAAATCATGCACCCAGTGGTTCATGTGGCTAACTTTGCCTTAATGTTGCAGAACACCATCTTCCTACTAGCAAGCCAAGCTCAACTAGTCAATATCTTTTTGCCAAAAGAAAGAAAAAAAATTAAAGGCTAGATTGATTTTAGTGTCTCTCTCTGTAATGTGACTTTTTGTTGGACAATCACAGTAAGAACATTTACATCGACAAAATTTTGTTGTGCACCAAAGTATGCCACAAATTCTAAAATTGCATGGTATTCTCGTGGATATAAGTTATAGTATACTATGTGAACCCTATACGAAATACAGTATTACCACAAAACACAAAATGATATACCCTATAAAGTGACAAATCTATTAAAATTTGGCCTAAAATTGAAAAATTAAACCAACAAAATCTTTCCTCTAATGGAGAAAAATCTTTTGATAATGACTGCATTCAATTTTTCTAGACAAAATTTGAGAAAACTATCCCAAAAGATTTGCCCCAAAACATCCTATGGAAAAGACTCTAAAAATCAAGAAACATTCTCAATAGAATCTGAGGTTTCAGTTTCAAGTCTTATTGTTGCCTCGTGCTTGTAATAGATGTGTCATCATATCTCTTTGCATTAGTTACAGAAGACCTTGAGTTCCGTATGGCCCTAGAGTGCTTCCAGAACCACTCCCAAATAAAAGTTAAAGGCAATAATGAATTTAAATTTTACCACATTCTGCATTCTATACCCCCATCTTTATTGGCCTCTTTTTCCCACAATGCTATGCAATAGCATCAAATGCAAATGATTTCTCACCGTCTTCAACTCAATTTTGCAGCCAAGATCTAGATATTCTATTCCCCAACATTATTTTTACATTTATTTATCTTTTGGGCTCTAGATTCATTGCCTTTGACTGTCATTGTCCACAATCCCATCAAGCTATTACACACGCTCACGGACTTTCTCAATTCATCTTTCTTTCTTTACATGCAATAATCTATTTGGCAAGCTTTGCAAGTTTGCAGGTTCTCTTTGACAGCAGACCATAGTTCAGCCTTATAGAGATTCCACAGATTTGCATCCATTTCTTGCTTGCCCTTTCACCCTCCTATGCCTCACACTGAACTTAATGTACACCCAATAGGACTTGCTGATCGACCTGTTGAAGTTAAAAGTTCAAGAGAGAAAGACCTTATCCAAGTGAATGGTTGGTCTACTGAATAAGTTATTGGTACGTACATTGATTGATTGAACTTCTAGACTGGAATGTAAGGCAATATACTCTCTGTAACTAAATGCCATATATGTTAATCAATTGTAAGTTTTAGAAAATTGGTGATATATGAGACTTGAAATCCAAACTCTGGGCAGAAAACTGTCACATGCACAAGTCTTCGGAACATTGTGGTTAGACTACTCTTATTGCCCATTTTAACTGAATATGTTTCCATTAATTAAAATACATTGCGTGCTACACTGTATGGTTCTTTAAAAGAAAACCTAAAACGGTTACCCTATAGTAAGGCTTTTAGTATTTCAACTTGAAAAACGGAAAAAATATTTGCACATGGACATTAACAGGGCGTGCATTACTATAGACTGATTATAACATAGAAAGATTTATGGGTGATATAACCTGCAAGCAAAGAATGGTAGTTTTCCAGTCAAATAACAATTCAAGGGCAATGCTACTTAGACCAAGACCGAAACCAAGACCAAGGATCACCTGTATGAACGACAGATCTAATACTGTTTACAAGGAACCTTCCCTGGGTAAACCCAAAACTACCATGTGTAACTAATTTACAGGAATCTGGAAATAGGAAACAGAATGGAAAACGAGATCAGAAAAAGAAACAGGGCTAGAGGGTTTCGGGGAATAAGAAACGTGAACCTACTGTGTCCCTCCCAGCGCATATATTAAGCATATAAAACTCATTAGTAATGTACTAACATGGCATCAAGACACGAAAGAAACGAGAAATGCGTTTCCTGGTCAGATTTTTGGTAACTTACTAGTTCTGTTATCAAATATGTTAAAAACTCAATAAAAAGACAGAATGAAATCCAATTTAACATCACATTATGAATGATTGATTATCCCTGGCTGCAGAAACGCAATTTTTTTTCTGCAGCCCTGTGTCGATGGTTAAATGCGATGGCTGTTTCGAGAAGGTCCACGGTTCAAGTCGTTTGCCCAGTATTTCCAATTTGAACAATCAGTGGACTGATAGGTCAAAAGCTCGAAACTCTTGTCCTGGGTTCCAATTTAAATAAGCCCTGGAGAGGAGTTTACCTGCCATCTTTGGGATGAGTTCGAGCTCACTCTGGGCGTCCTCGATGAGCTCCTCGACCTGTCCGCAGGCTATCCGTTTCTCGATCGTCTCCCAGTCTTCTTCTTCCTGGCAGACCTTCCTCCGGTGGTTGGTAAAGGCCTCCACATGCCTCCTGTAGCGGACATTCTCTGGAATTGTCTTGATTTCATTGAGGGTTTTGTCGTAGAGGGAAATGAGCACTTCCCTCGCGTTGGGAACCACTTCGAGGCCGACTATGCCTGTGGTTTCCTTCACCTTAGCCAGCAATGGCCCTGCGAATCTCCGTAAAAACATCTTTCTTTCGCTTCTATTATTGCTCCTACTCGCTCTCCTGTTACTTCCCCACCTGCCCTCTGAAGGATCCTTCAAATCTCAAAACTCGTTAAATACAACCTGTCTATCCAGCGGACAAAATGCATGTTTCAGGTTCTAAGTCAATTCAGAGACCCCAAAACGAGACCCCAAAACCCCTCGAGTATGGTGGAAGCATGACTAAAAACAATGATTTGGTTAGAACCATCTTCGATGTGGCTTCTTCGAATTCCAATGAGAACGATACTCATGACCGAAAATTGATGTGTTGTTTAGCCTATGCACCACCAAATGATGGAATTTGATGGGTAAATTGATCGTCAAAAATAGTTAGAAATTTTTTCAATGTGTCGATGTTCTTGGTTAAAATTGTGAAAACGAGCATTGGAGTTGTCAAAACCATTAAATTCGACGAGTTGTTTAGTTTTGAAATTCCAACCCTGACACCTCATGTCCCTATTAACAAATCAACAATCTTTTTTGTACCAAGTGCAACACCTCCTAACTACCATGATCACATAATAAGCACCAAGCAAAATGTGTTCACAATCATATACATTAAAATATACATTGTTAGATTTAAGGTGTTTCACATCCAACAGTGTATACTTTAGTGTATATAACAATTAATGTAGTATTATTTGATGATTATTGTGTCCTAACCATTGCGATCAACCACATGCTTGTAGGGGCATGGTCTTCCTCTCCTCCATGGTTGTTGCATGGTCATATTTATCTTGTGGTGTCTTGAAATAGCTTCTACAACTACAAAATCTCCTCTCCTCTTGACTTGAAGAAGAAGAAGAAGTATTTTTAACGTCCACGAGGCTAACAATAGCCTATGGGACAGACCGCCTCACACACTGATTCCAACATTTCAACCCTTTTCCTGTTCAACTTGATGATGAGCTCCCCTAATTTCTCCATTGTCCCCTCGCTGGATAAGTCATTCCAAGAGCTAGATGTCAAGATATTTATATAGTTGTCCATGTTGTCTTTGAAAGCTTCACACTCTAAAATGAAATGCTTTTCTGTTTCCACTTTTCCGGAGGTGCAGAACACACACACCCTTTCTTCCCAAGCTTCTTTTGGTCTTTTCCAGCGCCCGGTTTCACAACGTAGTTGATGGGAAACGCCCAATTTCACAACAGAGTTGATGGGAATTGGTTCTTAATTAAATGAGCATTTTGGCCTCCAAGATATATTGGCCCCGATGTACACCTTTTGATGATGATTATATGTGGGGTTAAACTCTTCAATATAGTAATCTTTCTTTCTCCCTCGAGCCCTTTATCCCAAGTTCGCTTGTGGAACCTATCAATAACAAAAGCCTTTATCTCTTTATTGTTCGTAGGGCACTTGTTCAAGTGGATATCCCATTTACTAAGCCATTTAATATTTTGTCTCATCCACGTCTTCTTCCTTTTGCACAATATGTCATTAAAGACGACCTTAGGCCACTGACTATCTTCCATTTGCTCAATTATTTTTAGATATCTTATGAGACGCACCATATCAATTGCTTCAATAGGAGTAGCCCCCATTTCACTCAGCATAATATCATAAGGAATTGAACTTTTAATTTTAAACTTGTTTGTGATCAAGCGTTTTTTAATCTTCTCAATTTGTTTCCACTGTAAGTCAGATGTGTTGCTGGCCCACACTTCACAACCATATAGAACCACCGGGATCACTAAAAGCCCAAAGAGAGTTTGCATAGTCTTCCAATCCCATAGCTCTGCTTCTCTGCATCTGTTTTGAAAAGCATAGAACGCTTTCCAACCTCCCAAAGTTCTTTTCTTTCTGTAGCCTTCCCAACTTAGATTTTTGTTGAAGTCAATTCCGAGGTATTTGTAATCTGTCACTTCTTCAAGAGTGTTGCCTTCAAAGTAGAACTTATGTTGCTTATGTTTTCTTTTGCTATAAAAAAATTACCACTTTCGTCTTGCTAGTATTGACTTGCATTCCCACTGTACTACAAAAGCGCTCAAGGGAAATTAAGTGTTCTTGCAACCCAAGGGCGGATTTAGCAATCGGAATAAGGTCATCTACATACAAAATAAGCCTTATCACAAAGTCACCCAAAAGAGCACCATCACCCTCCTGTGAGTTTAACCACTCTTCAAGTTTGTTAATATATAAGCCAAAGAGGGTAGGGGACAATGGGCATCCTTGCTTGACCCCAATATCACTCCTAAAACTTTCGGAGATACCAATTGACATTCTGATTTTGACTTTAACCTCCTCATATGGCTGCTCTAAGATGTATAGGAACCCCAAGTTCCTCCATTCTATGCCAAAGCTTATCCCTAGGGACCATGTCAAAAGCTTTTTTGAAATCAACAAATTAACAAAAGGCTTCCTCTTTTTTCTCCCACACTTTTTCAATGATGTGCCTTAGAGTTATACTGTGATCAATCGTTGAGTGTTTAGGTCTAAAATCGTGATAATGTGAGGTGCAAGAGTTTTTGAACCCCACTTTAGATATTCTGCCTGGAGTTCCACTAGATCTTTTGTTTTTCCAACACCCAACTTTTTGATACCCACCTCAATTTCTTGCACGGTGAAGAGCTTAGTAGTAGTGTTGACCAAGGGAGGGGGGTCCACCTTAGAATCTTGTTCGTAAAGCTCCTTTGCATACTCGAACCATTGATAGGCTGTGATATTATTTTCAGTTTGTTTCTTTCTCATTTGAAGCTCCTTCCAAAATAACTTCAGGTTATTTTTCCCCAAGAAGATTAATTCCTCCCTCCTCGAGATCATGAAATCAGCTTTCTTCTTTCTTACAATTTGCTTGTAAGATTTTATGCTTATTTCTTTATGGCTTGACTCTTTCAAAGTTTTCCTTGTTGTTTTGCATTCCTCATCAAACCAAACATTAACCAGAAAGCAGTTTGTTTCAGATTTCCTATTTTTTGCTCTTTTGCATTATGTAAGTGCGCTTTTGCATTGATGCTTTATAAAAATCTTTAAGTCATTTCTCCATTGTGGATCTCACATGTGAATCGAATGACCCACCTCCTCTTGAGTCAATTGACCTTGGGCCCACACCACATGGCAAACTTCTATTCATTGCAGGATTTCTTAAGGACGTTAGCCCAAAAGCTTTGAATTGGAACCTCATTCATTGATATCAATCATGATCGATTAGTTTTTCTCGCCATGTGTCAAACTCGTGATGGTTTCAGTGCTTTTGGTGCCTTTCCATCCAACTTCTCCAAAAACCCTGAATCATCCATCTGTCATCAGATGATATTCAACGATCAATTCCTTAGTGTGTAGGAGCAACAACAATTTTGACATTAATCTCTCTATGACATAAAATTGAGATCAAGCTCTCTCACCCTTAACAAGTCTAGTGTTTTTTTTCTTACAATTCATTTCATTATGGGATGACAATTTCCATTCTAGCAACATCAAGTTGCTTCACTCACATTAACAAGAATAAAAGATGGTGGGAGATGACAAAAATGGTAGTAAATATTAATCCAAATAACACAATAGAATGGGAGCTATACAATTCAATGTGTAGATAGTGCACATCATTCATAAGCAGAGGTTTTATGATGATGATGATGATGATGATGTATATTTATATACAGCAAGAGAAATTTAACGTTTTATGAGTATATGTTGTAGGGTTACGACGAAGATAGGAGATGCGGAGATCAATTTGGCCATTGTAGTGGATGTTTTGTTAAGCATGAGAAAGGCAAGCAATAGAGTCTCTTCACTACAAGTAGAAGTCTAGCAGATGTTTTTGCAGAGGTTTTAGCGGAAGTTTTAACGGATGTTCCATATAACTAAAAAAAATTGGGCGGGCAGAGGTTGTAGCGAATGTTTTTTTTTTGTGCATTTATTGTCAAAACGCATCGATGTGCCATTAAATAAAATGCCCCTTGACGTACATAAACATAAAACACACCGGGACAACCTTACATAAAATGCCCCAGAACGTACATAAAACAAAAAAAACGCACCGGTGTGCCATTACATAAATTATCGATGTGTACATATAACGCAAACGCACCAATGCACCATTACATGAAATGCCCCATTGTGTACATAATACGAAAACATGTTGGTTCACCATTACCTTACTACCTTGATGCATACATGTGATGGAAACGCACCGGGCAGTTATAGTTATTACGCCCCGGATTCCCATTTTATTGTATGCAACGCCGGTGCACTTGTATTTTATGTCTATCTCGGTGCTTGTATAATCCATACGTTATGATGCATGTATTACCCTATGCACCGAAAGGTACTAAAATTTTGAATATTCAAGGTGAGATGTTTGTGTCATCCTTTGTTCCGAAGCACCGGTGCGTTTATTTATTCAACGCACCGGTGCGTTTAATTTATTTAAAGCACCAATATTGTTATTATATTTAAAGAACCGATGCGTATTTATCATTGTTGGGTATGTGTTATATTCTTTGCAAAATTGATCCCATGTATTGTACATTGATATGGGAGCAAAGGGGGTCTGGGGTGTTCTTAGCACCCCCAGTCAGGAGGGTTGTGGGGGTTCAAGGGCGGGACCCCCCAAGAATTTTATTTTTTTTGGTCTGATTTTGGTATTTTTTTGCATTTGTTTTTTGGTAGTTTTTTGGCACATGGTTTTCTAATTTCAGTTAAGGAATTAGGGTTGTTGACTAATCCAGCCCAATGGATTAAGGGTTTGGATGTCCCGGGATCTTATATGTATATTGTATTGTAAACAATTAAGAAGATGTTGAATAGAAGATTAGAGATGCGGCTCTAAACAAGTTGTCGGTTTTCCCAGTTTAGGTTTCCAAGGTAAAAATCTCTATGTAATGTGTTTGCGTGTGCCATTGTATTTTTTTTGTTTTATTAAGAATATGTTTGCAGTAATTAATTGTACAAGGTTAAAATCTACATTTGGTATCAGAGTTGTTTTTGGCTTCAGGGGGACGTTTTTGTGGCTAAGGGATTGGCTCGTGTTTGTGATAAGCCTTGTTACAATGGGAGATCTACAATATTGATTCTTCAAGTGAAAAGAAATGGCGAGCAATTTGAAAATAGAGATCAAGATATTTAATGGGCAAAGTTTTGAGTTGTGGAAGCTCAAGATGGAATATATGTTGTTGGACAAAGATCATTGGATCGTGATGGATCCAGGTACTGCACCTACAGGAACGTTAGCAGAAGACTGGAAAAAGTTGGATCAAAAGGCGAAGAGCACAATCCGGTTGTCTCTCAGATTCAGTAGTATTGAATGTGTCAAGGGAAGCTACAACCAAGGCATTATGGGATAAGTTGGAGACTTTGTATCAGTCCAAGTCACTGGTAAATAAATTGTTCCTACGGAATAAGCTATATAATCTAAGGATGAAAGATGGAGACTCGGTGACAGAGCATCTAAATGCCTTCAATACTCTGGTAAGTTAGTTATTATTTGTTGATATTAAAATTTCAGATGAAGACAAATGTATCAGTTTATTGTGCTCTTCACTAAACTTGTGGGATAGTATGGTTGTGGCAATAGGTAGTGTTATCCCCTATCCTAGGGATAACTAAGGAGATCATGTCTCGTGGCCCACGGGTCCTAGACATGGAGTGTCGAGAGCCAAATGACTTGAGCATGGCCCCAGAGGGCCCCTCTTTTCTTCAGTGGTGCCCATTTATCAATAGCAACAGTATCCATCCCACCAAATTGGTCTTGAAATAGCAGTAATTCTTGCTCCATAAGGTAATGAGTTCAAGTATCATGGTATGTGTCACTCTGATTCTTGAAGCACTTGAATATGTTGCATTAAATTCTCCCTCATTTCATAATGTTTGCTTGGAAATTATGCTCTTTGACTTGTTCATACCTGGAAGGGTGACATGATGCCTTAGTAAGTTGATCTCCCTTTGGGATGGATTGCCACTAGGTGGGTCTGTGAAAGGTCATCGTCTGTTCCCTCCATACTTACCACTTTCCATCTTTATTCCTCTCATCTCCCCCTACCTTTGTTCGGGCATTTGGATTTGCCACACTAGGAAGGGTTGTACCTTGCCTAGTGGGAAGAAGGAGCTAAAGGCCCATAGGGTAAAAGTGGTTGGCAAGAGTTAAAAGCCAAAGATGAAACCTTTGAGATGCTTAGCCCAGGGATTCCCGAGAAAGCAATAAAAGGCTTCCCAGCAAGAAAAGGGAACTTATAAGATAAATAAACACTCAAGGTATTAGTTGGTGGATAGGAGGTCTCATCACGAGCCGTCCTATTATGACCATGGGCATGTAGTGGTATGACACTACCATCTATCTTGTCATCATACCAAGGTAGTGGCTCTTGGTGGCATAACCAAGAGAAAGGGGGTCTCATCACAAGCCAACCTTCTCATCTTTGTGAAATGTTTGTGGATAACGCTTGTTACCCATGATTTTGGTCAATCTTGATGGTGTATTGATGATGGTGTACTCAGGCTTCTCATAAGAACTTTCTCCTGAGAAAAGTGACATTCATCTCTTCCTAGAAAACTTACTTTTGAAGAGCGTTCGCAGGTTGCTATATAGGCAGGGTACGAGAATGCTTGATTCTCGCAGGTTGCACCATAGCTAGGGTGCAAGATGTTTGTAGGTTGCTCTATAGGCAGGGTGTGAGAATGCCTACACGTGGGAAAAACAAGCGTTTTCTCGAATCTTTAGAAGGAGAAACTTCTATGGTGAGGTGGCATCCGAATGGTTTGGATCTTACTCACTTTCATGATTTAGTGGGATCATCCTAACCTCCTCACCTTATCTTCTTCAACTTATAAAAGGAGAGGAGTTCTCATGGAGAAAGTTAGCTTTTGTTAGCTTTTGAGCTTTTGTTAGCTTTGGAGCTTTTGGGATTGTTAGCTTTGGAGCTTTTGGGATTGTTAGCTTGGTTAGAGTGGCTTTGAGATTTGCTTTGTCAAGATAGATTGTAAATAGTATCAGATCTATGCTCTCAAAATCCTTGGAGCAAGAAGTGTGTGGGGAACGAAGGACAATTGGAAGGGACTTTACGACATCAAGGCCATGGTTGTAATCTCTCTTTCACATTTAATATGATACCGTAATATGATTCTTTCATATAAAGCTTGTTGTGTTTTATTGTATGATTCCTTGATCACATACATAGGTTTATATTGAGTTTATGCTATTACTATCACTTTGGTTGGTTGTGTTCTTTTGCAGGTTCATCATTGTATGAGCGTTGGAATGGAGCTAGGATGGCGATGGCGAGAGGAAGCGACATTTAAATGGTATGTCACCTACCCCTCTTTAGTTAATAAATTCAATATTTAAAACTTAAGGAAAGCGTCATGTTCTTGTGTGTTTTGTTCTAGATCTAGGTGGATCTAGGGAGATCAGTTGGTGCCCGCACCTATCGATTAGTCCGATAACAACACTGTCACCGTTAGCCATCAAGCCAGGACAATGTCCCTCAACTCTTCCCTTGGAGCATAAAACCAAAAGATCAAAAGCAATGAAACTAAGAACAAAAGGCAATGAACATGCTAGGAAACAATGGCATCTATGGCAAGGTGCAACTCGCCCTCTACAAAGGCACCCACAGGTAAGATTTGCATTTCCCTGTTATCACTGCACCCGATGCCCAAACACTTACCCCACACCACCTCATACACTTACATGACCTAGATTGGTTCTCACATGGAAAACACCCCAAACTTAAGGAGGATTAGCCCAATAGGACACCCTCAGACCTTCTCCAAACTTGACTTGTTAATTTGCATAACGTCTTTGAGCATTTGTCTAGGTAAAGGGGGGTTTGATGCACATGTTTGGGTAATTTAATTATTGGATGTGATTTACATGTTATGATCCCTGTGACTTATGAACCATTGGGGGGCATACTTGTTGTTGTTATAGGACCTTGTCGGGTGGACAGGTACACATGGGGGAATGATTAGCTCGGACCTTCATGGGGCTGAAAGCCCACAGATGGATGTTGTAACCCCAGCCAGGGGCAAGACGACATCAAAGATTTGCACCAAGAATAAAGAAGGTGTTGCCCTTGGAGACACCTTGGCAAACCTAGACCCAGGGGGATCTTGCTCTTCCACCTGGGCGTTGACCTTTGAGAATGCATGACGTCACCATCATGACCATGTACGTCATCCAGATCTAGGGTTTGCATTTTGAGGGCAGTTGTGAGATGGTTGGCATGTGTGGGCATCATTCAGGGCCTTTGGAGGCCAAATGTTCTGCATCTGGAGCCCAACGTTCCACCTTAGGGGTCCAACGTCACCCTTAGGGATGATTTTACATGCTAATTAATTTTATTTATGCCAAATTTGAATTTATTTGTAAATTGGCTAGGTCGGCCTTTATTTGACTTGAAATTAATTAAAGGTCACCAGTTTTGTATAAATAAACATAAAGTACATTCATTTTTATCATCACAACTCCTCACACAAGATGAGAGGTCTGAAATTTGCACCCTAGAAGGGCTATTGGCTGAAATTGTGAGGCACACTCTTATATAAGGCTGATTTTTTGCAAGTTGGATCAATCTTGGAAGCTTTTATGGTGATCTTGCATGGTATTTCATGATTATTCTTGGTGCAAGTAAGTAAAATCTGCATTTTCTGTCATCTATTGAATGGTTTATGTATGCTTTTATTTGTTCATACAAGATTATGAAATTGCATGATATGCTTAATGCTTGAAGTAAGGAAATTGCTACTTTCTTACTTTCTATTTGCCAAGCTTTTCATTGAATTGATCTAGTAACTAGTGAAACCCTAGAACCCTAGTTTCCTAACACTCTAAGGTTTTGACCTAGTTATCTTTGCCTAAGTTCTTATCCCATAAGAAGCCTAAGGAGAGCAAGGTGCTAGGGCCTAGAATTGCCTACACCCTAGTGTCTTGTTTTCTTGAGGAAAATGCATAGGGGGACTTAAGTTACTACTTCTCCTATGCATTCCTCTTGGACTTTTGTGCACTATCAAAATTGATTTGCAGCCTTAGAAGAAGTTGTCCACTTGACTCCATAAGCCCTATAAGGCACTAGTTCTAGCCTCTCTCTTGGTGAAGGATTGATTAAACTCTCAAACTCTCTTCCTTAAAGCTTTTGTTAACTTTTACTAACCCTAAACTAGACTAATTCATTAACCAACTTGTTGTTGTTTCAAATCACAGCTAGAACCATTCTAATTCATGCTAATCTTTTGCATTCACCTACATAACTTGCACTGGGATCACTTAGAAATTGCTTATGACAATTGTCATTCGATCTACTAAATAAATGCTAAGTTTACATGGTGTTTCCTTGCAATTTTGAGCACTAGAATTTGTTGTTGTTACAAAAGATTGCTACATCCATCTAACTGCAGCAAATTCTTTGCACAAGTGACAATAAATGTTAGCTAGACATTGCCAAATTTGCTTGCGACAATTAATTATCATTCAACCTAGTTAAAGCTACAGTTTCTTGTCTTTTTCAAGCAATTTCAAGGCATATTTTTTGCGGTTGTTACAAAATACTTATTGTTGTTGTAAATTGTTACATTGCTGCAATTTTATATCAGCTAGCCTATTTTTTGAAGGTTCATGATCTTAAGAAGCACTAACATCATATTTTGTACTTGAAAGCTGTCATATTTTATTTGTTGTCTTGTTTTGGGCAGGTACACTCCATTTTCACTGTTGCTTCATCCCTCAAAGACCTTAAGAACCTTTTAACTTGAGTGATCAATGAGAGGGGGATTTTCTTGCACCCTTGCCTTAGTCTTATTAGCCCTTTAGGTCATTGGGGACATCTCCCCTAGGATAACTTTGATATACTCCTAAACAGAAAGGGGTTTCATATTAAGGTGGCAGTCATAGGTCACCCCCTGTTACACCAATCTTGCATCCACTTGCCTTGATCTTTGGGCAAGTACAAATTGTGTGATAACATTTTGGCACCATTGCCGAGGAACGCTGAGTCAATATTCCTCAACGACAATTTTTCGATAAGCCTTTATCCAAAGCCTTCTTTTCACAAATCTTACCCGGCGACTCCACTGAGGGTGATTCCCTCATCCCTTTGATAATCCTTGAAAGGATATCTGGTGACTCCACTAACCTTTTCCAAGATGCCACCTTACTCTCAATTTTGTGATATTTCCAAGTTATGGGATCATGGAACCCTGGGAACAAGTGTATCCGACTATTGATTTCAACATTTTTCAAGAATACCCGCATTATTTTGATGCAAAATGGTTAAAAAACTCTCCAAGATTCGGAGGCCTCCCAATTACTCACATTGTTGAATTCTTGAAGTATATAAGTGAGATAGAATTGGAAGGGGAGGATGTTCTGGTAAAATTGTTCATACTTTCTCTCCCATCTTTTTTACAAGATTGGTTTAAGAGTTGTTGCAAAGATTGGGGTATATCTTCTTTCTTAGACCTAATCAGTAGGTTTATTGAGTTTGTCAAACCACAATGCCAAACATATGAGGATGCCCTTCAAAATCTCACAGTAGCCCTAGAGGACGAAGGATTCACCACTGAGAGTGTGGAAGATCTCAGGGATGTGTACCATACTCAATACCAAGAACCCTCTGATATAGAAGGAGAGATTTATGAAGAAAGTTGTCAACCCCTTGAAGATGAACAAGGATTTTCCCATGATTTGATAGAATGCAGTAAATATTTAACTAAAGAAGTGAATTATGAGGATGAAGCATTAGTATTCGCTCCTCCACCCAATGAAGTTATCCAAGATCCTATCTCTCCCGCACAAGATGAAGAGAATGAGGTGAGTCATTTTCCTTTCCAATTTTTTGATGACACTTTATTCTATGATTCAGAAGGTGAAGAAGTAAAGGAGCCCTTGGAAGAGCTAGGTCCTTCATGTTATGATAAAGGTAGTGACATGGTTGATAATATTGATGAGTTCATACATGTTGGAAGACGTAAGTGGGATGTGATTCATTCTAATGAGGATCCCATTTATGATATGGAAGGATATCTTCGAATGTTGCATGTACAACAATCATATGATGTTCCTGATAATTTTGATGTTTGGCAACAAGATGATGATATAATTACAAAAGTTTTCCAAGCACCCAAGGATGACCCAATGCAATGTTCTCATGATGATTTTCGGTCATACCTTGAGGAATTTGATGAGTATTCCTTTGAGCATTTCTATTTATTCTATGAAGAAGATCATCAACCATCGTTGTGCTCAAATTTTGATAAAGGTGAGGACGTTGCTTGCCTAAAGTAGGATACTTGTGACAAGGTTGTTCAGATCCCTTCGACTACTTTACCTCGTTATGTCACTAGGGGTGTAGTTGGGAAACATGTCCCTTGTCTTGAGTTTTCTCCGCCATAAAACCTTCTATTAGAATCCAAGGGTAGGTTGAATACCTTAAGAAGATGTTTATTGTCTCAGTCTTTTAACCTTCCCTTAAGAAATTGTTAGTCATCCTCTAGGTTCTTACTAGTCCTTTCCGAGACCTCAGGATGTGATGACGTCCAAGGTAGCCAACCTTCAGACTCTTTGAGTCAGTCTTTTGAGCCTTTGATTTTTCATGATCCCTTTCTGAGATGGATTGAGCACTTTCCTAGAAGTGTGACCTAGCATAATTTTGTCCCTCATGTTAGCACCATCCTCAGATTGCATGAGGATAAGCCCATTACCCATCAGAATGTTTGGTGGATGTTGGTCTTATGAGTGGAGGTCAAATGGATAGAACTCAGTACATGAATGATTTTAACACAGAAGCTGGACAAGCAATGCATAGGGAAGTGAGGGCCTCATTAACTTCAGTCGGTGATTTGAGTTTAAGTGTGAGCAGAAGGAAGACTTGGTGAGAGAGGTGAACAAGACTGCTATGGGCATTCGGCTTTCAAGCAGCTTCGTGAAGAAAAACTCAGGCTCAAGAACACTCTTGAACTCAAGTTCCAGACACTGAAATATGTCACAACAACAT
Source organism: Picea sitchensis (assembly GCA_010110895.2). Taxonomy (NCBI): domain Eukaryota; kingdom Viridiplantae; phylum Streptophyta; class Pinopsida; order Pinales; family Pinaceae; genus Picea; species Picea sitchensis. The sequence continues at coordinate 166,678 of SNQJ01S0001421.1, read as the reverse complement.
AATAATCAAACCTACATTACCATGCAACTACAACAACTCGACTGGATCCTCCTCGCCCGAGCCTTTCAGTGCAAGGGGGAATAAGATAACAAGGAAGCTGACTAAAACTGGTCGCAACAATACTGTAATCAAACCTACATTATAATATAATTACAACCCTCGACTGGATCCTCCATGCCCGAGTGTTTTAGCACAGTTTTTACAAAGAGATGAGAGAAGTTGACTTCTATTAATGCGAAAGTCTTAAATTTAATACATAGCCAGAGAACAACTCTGGCATCAAAATATTACAAAATAGGGAGCTTTGCTCAACCAGTTGAGGACCATAACAAAATAACAAACTGATCTATTTATACTCAGATAAGTCCACAACTTCCAGGAGTGCGATCTGGCAATTCCATTCAAAGATTTGCATCTAAACAGTCCTCTGTCAGACTGTGCGTGTTTCCTCCTGTCAAACGCAAACTAGGTTCAATATGGACCTGCAAAAAACTGACCATTATTGTACCTTGCTAACAATCCTGCCTCCACAGCCATAACTTTTGTTTATGGACTGAGTTGAGGTTTCAACTACTAGTCCCTGCTTCATTAACTATATCTTCATTGGGATTAGAGCACAACGAGACGGTTGGCGGAGGACCAGTTGTCACTGTTGGGTTGGGCATTGAGTTCATGGAAGTCAATCCTCGCTCATTGGTTGACTCCTCCTTAGGATTGGAGTGCAGCAGGACAACTGTCGGGCGACCACTTGTCGACACTAGATAGGGCGCTATATGTGCATGTGCATTTCGGGGCCACGAAAAGCGGTTTGGACCCACACCGCTTTCAAGCTCGAAATGCACCCTCTTCCGCAACATCGCCTCCCCGCAAAACCACATTTGGGATTTCAACCCGCCCTTCGGGTTTTAACGTTCGCGCATGTTGCGGCCCCGAAATGATCAACGATCGTCTATCTAAATGGGAGCCGAGATCTGGGCGCGTCGACTACTTTAGCGCCCCTACCAAACTTTTATCCGTCTGCCAACTCTGGAGTCCCTCCAACTGCGCTTAGGGATAGCCCCACCTCGAACCTGAACAAATGTATGTGATAACACCTCTCTCCCGCCTCCATGAGTTAAACTTTACGATTTCCAATGATGTGATACATTTTCGAACTCATGTTATTTTCGTGCTTGACTTGTCATTGTTTTGGTTTATGATGAAGCACAGAGGCATGTATTACGAGATATTGCTAGGATGGTTTCACTGGTTATTTGACTACACCTAACATTTAACCAACATGTAAGTAGAGGTAGGTAGGCATTTACATCCATTGTGTATACCATCTGCATATCATGCTAGCATAGTTGTAGCCTCATTTTCATATTGTATTCTTCCATTATGTCTATATGCATGCTCATGATTATATGTTAGATTAGAGATGCTCTTTTATTATCATATATGAACAAGGGGTGATATCACCACCCTAAGGGTTGCTAATACATTTTGTTGAGATTTAGCAGGCACAGGTCATACCAGAGATGTTGAGGTTCTCGTGCACTCTACAGTGAGCACATGTCCCCGAGTTGGAGCTGGATGTTATCCCCTACCCTAGGTGTAACAACCCTAGCTAAATGATTGCTTAAGATTTACCAAGTACAATTAATTAAATAATTAACTGTCCTAATGTGTATTAGTTAAATAATGATTATTTATTAATAATATTAATTAATTAATTACTTAGTGTTTAATATATGTTGATTAATTAATTGATTGATTGATTAACACATTTAATGTTTAGGGTAAAGAATTAAATACTTAATAACTTTTAATTCATTATTATAAAACTTTACGTATGCAGGGGATAGGGTATTGAATGGAGGGATAAGGTGGGTGGCATTAAATGAAGGAGGAGGCGGTGAATGGGGAAGGATATGAGGGGCAGAGGCCTTCGGGAGAGGATTATGAAATTTTGGGGGGAGGAAGCACTATTGGGAGAGAGGGACTGTATTTTCTAGTCTGAAGTTTGGGTGGACTGTTACAGGGGTGCACCAGGTTGCTGGGAGTTTTGGGCTCGGGGGCCAGGAATCCTCACGAAATCCTGGAGCTAGGGAGCCAGACAGGCTCTGTTCCTAGCTGGCAGGGAGAAAGATTCGGTTTTGGGCAGAGTTTTGGGCAGAGCAGCAGAGAGGACAACCAGAGATTGGGAATTAGCATCAGACAGAGGTATGTATTTTAGTGATTATGCTATGTTACGTGATGGTTATGTGATTTACTTTCATGTTGTGGATAAATTTAATTTATGTTGAATACGTTATGGTTAAATGTTGAAGATTAAATTGTACATCATACATTTTTCTTTATTCTTTATTTTAGCGTGTGTTTTATAAGGCTCTGTGGGGACATAGACCTTACACTAGGGATAACTAAAGAGATCATGTCTCGAGACCCACATGTCCTAGACATGGAGTGTCGAGAGTTGAATGACTTGAGCATGGCCCCTCTTTTCTTCAATGGTGCCCATTTATCAGTAGTAACAATATCCATCCCACCAGCTTGGTCTTGAAGTAGCAGTAAGTCTTGCTCCATAAGGTAATGAATGCAGGTATCATGGTATGTGTCACTCCGATTCTTGAAGCACTTGAATATGTTGCATTGAGTTCTCCTTCATTTCATAACGCTTGCTTGGAAATTATGCTCTTTGACTTGTTCATACATGGAAGGGTGACATCATGCCCTAGTAAGTTGATCTCCCTTTAGGATGGGTTTCCACTGGGTGGGTCTGTGAAAGGTCATCGTTCGTTCCATCCATACTTACCATTTTCCATCTTTATTCCTCTCATCTCCCCCTACCTTTGTTCGGTCATTGGGATTTTCCATACTAGGAAGGGTTGTACCTTGCCTTGTGGGAAGAAGGGGTTAAAGGCCTAGAGGGTAGAAGTAGTTGGAGAGAGTTAAGAGCCAAAGATGAAACCTTTGAGATGCATTTCCTTGTTAAGATTTGCATTTCCCTATGAAGAGGTAAGATTTGCATTTCCCTGTTAAGAGGTAAGATTTGCATTTCCATGTTATCACTGCACCCCATGCCCAAACACTTACCCCATGCCACCTCATACACTTACATGACCTCGATTGGTTCTCACCTGGGAAACACCCCAAACTTAAGGAGGATTAGCCCAATAGGACAACTTCAGACCTTCTCCAAACATGACTTGTTAATTTGCATAACGTCTTTGAGCATTTGTCTGGGTAAAGGGGGGTTTGATTCACATGTTTGGGTAATTTAATTATTGGATGTGATTTACATGTTATGATCCCTGTGACTTATGAACCCCTGGAGGGCGTACTTGTTGTTGTTGCAGGACCTTGCCCGATGGATAGGTACACATGGGGGAATGATTAGCTCGAACCTTCATGGGGCTGAAAGCCCACAAATGGATGTTGTAACCCAAGCCAGGGGCAAGAAGACATCAAAGATTTGCACCAAGAAGAAAGAAGGATGTTGCCCTTGGAGACACCCCGACAGACCTAAACCCAGGGGGATCTTGCTCTTCCACCTAGACATTGACCTTTGAGAACCCATGATGTCACCGTCATGACCCTAGATGTCATTCAGAGCTAGGGTTTGCATTTTGAGGACATTTGTGAGCTGGTTGGCACCTATGGGCATCATTCAAGGCATTTGGAGGCCAAACGCTCTGCATTTAGAACCCAATGTTCCACCTTGGGGGTCCAACGTCACCTTAGAAGGGCATGACGTCACCCTTAGGGATGATTTTACATGCTAATTAATTTTATTTGTGCCAAATTTGAATTTATTTGTAAATTGGCCAAGTCGACCTTTATTTGACCTAAAATTAATTGAAGGTCACCAATTTTGTATAAATAAACATAAAATACATTCATTTTTACCATCACAACTCCTCACACAAGAGGAAAGGTCTGAAATTTGCGCCCTAGGAGGGCTATTGGATGAAATTGTGAGGCACACTCTTGTATAAGGTTGATTTTTTGCAAGTTGGATCAATCTTGGAAGCTTTTATGGTGACCTTGCTTGGTATTTTACTATTATTCTTGGTGCAAGTAGGTAAAATCTGCATTTTTTGTCATCTATTGAATGGTTTATTTGCTCATACAAGATTATGAAATTACATGATATGCTTAGTGCCTGAAGTAAGGAACTTAAATTGCTACTTTCTTACTTTCTATTTTCCAAGCTTTTCATTGAATTGATCTAGTAACTAGTGAAACCTTAGAGCCCTAGTTCCCTAGGACTCTAAGGTTTTGACCTAGTTATATTTGCCTAAGTTCTTATCCCATAATAAGCCTAAGGAGAGCAAGGTGCTAGGGCCTAGAATTGCCTACACCCTAGTATCTTGTTTTCTTGAGGAAAATACATAGGGGGGACTCAAGTTACTACTTCTCCTATGCATTCCTCTTGGACTTTTGTGCGCTATCAAAATTGATTTGCAGCCTTAGAAGAAGTTGTCCACTTGACTCCATCAGCCCTGAAAGGCACTAGTTCTAGCCTCTCTCTTATTGAAGGATTGATTAAACACTCAAACTCTCTTCCTTGAAGCTTTTGCTAACTTATACTAACCCTAAACTAAACTAATTCCTTAGCTAACTTGTTGTTGTTGCAAATCACTGCTAGAACCATACTAATTCATGTTAATTTGTTGCATTCCTACATAACTTTCACTTAGCTCATAAATTGCTTGTGACAATTGCCAATCAATCTACTAGATAAATGCAAAGTTTACATGGTGTTTCCTTGCAATTTTGAGCACTAAAATTTGGCGTTGTTACAAAAGATTGCTACATCCATCTAATTGCAGCAAATTCTATGCAAAAGTGACATTTAATGCTAGCTAGACATTGCCAAATTTGCTTGTGACAATTAACTATCATCCTGCCTAGTTAAAGCTACTTCTTCTTGTATTTTTCAAGCAATTTGAAGGCATAATTCTTGTGGTTGTTACAAAATACTCATTGTTGTTGTAAATTGTTACATTGATGCAACTTTATACCAGTTAGCCTATTTTTGATGGTCGATGGTCTTAAGAAGCACTAACATCATATTTTGTACTTGAAAGCTTCCATATTTTCTTTGGTGTCTTGTTCTAGGCAGGTACATTCCATTTTAGCGTTGCTTCATCCCTTGAAAAACCTTAAGAACCTTTTTGATCCAGGTGGATATCGGTGGCCAGCCACCTTCTCCAACTATCCCAAAACATGTTTTTAACAATTTTGGTAATTTACTATTTTTAGCAGTTTTTAACTTCCGGGGCCATTTTGAGGCCCTAAACGATGTTTTTTGAGAAAACGGGGATAAATCTTTCCAACGAGCTATCGAGCGCCCCAAACGAAGATCGTATGCAAAAGTTACACCCCTGAGAAGTTGACGTATCAACTACCCCCATCGGGGCCCACAAACCTTTTGGCTTTTCATCTTCCGGGGTTAGGGTTTTGGATTTTACTTATGTTAAAAAGGCCCTTAGAGCCTCATTGTAATAATCATCTTCTCACGTATGCGAGTAGCCTTCACATCTCTTCTCAGAGATAAGCTGCCACCATTCTAGCGAGTCTCTCACTCTGTATTTTATAGTCTCTGTACATTTATTTCATTAATAGAAATTGTGTATTACTGTATATCTGTGAATCTTGTTATTTCTGCTATATCTTTGTTATATTGTTGTCTCTCTTGCAATATCTCAAAATATTTATGTGTTATATCTCCACTCTCATTTCGTACTGAAAATAATTCGGATCAGTGGTATCAGAGAAGGCTTCTTGATCGTTTTTAGTGCATGTCCCTGACGAGGTTTGAGTATAACAAGTTGGGTCTCGAGCTTGTCTCTCTTGAGGACAGTCGCTCTCGCACACCTAAGAAACCCTCAATGGCAGAAGAAAATAAAAATGACGGAGCAGACGATCCTACCAGTCTGTTGCTTGAGCAAGCTCTCATGTGACAGAGGGACGAAATGATGGAGAATTTTTCCCACATCCTTCAACGCCTCCCGATAGCATCAGACGCATCTTCATCAAGCGACCACTTTGGAGGCACCTCACCTTTCAAGGTATAGGTTAATTTTGATATTCCCGTATTTGAAGGTCAAATAGATGCAGATACCCTAGATAAATGGTTAAATCTGCTAGAAGGTTATTTCTCTGTTCATAATTTTTCCGACAAGGAAAAGATCACCTTCGCACTACTTAAGGCTCTCCCCCATGTCAAACATTGGTGGGAAACTTACTGGGAGCAGAGTTCCACAGAGGAGTCTGGAATATATAGGGCCGAGCCCACTTGAGATTTTTTTGTGGATGCGGTAAAGGAACAATATTACCCTGTTGGCAACTATGAGGACCAGTACATGAGATGGACCACATTGCGGCAAGAGAAGGGCCAAGCAGTTCCAGAGTTCACTAATACCTTCCATACCTTGCGCACCAAGCTGGGTATCAAACACTCCTAGCGACATTTGGTTGTGAAATACCATGGATCTCTACACAGATACATCCAGACTAAAATGGATTTTTTGGACATCTCATCACTCGGTGCTGCTTATCGATATGCTGTTAAAACCGAGCAGAAATTTAAGCACCAGAACAAACAAGAATTTGGGTCTGCAAATCCACAACAACCAAAGTATGACAAAGACGGCCCTAACAAACAGTCTCCCGAAAACCAGTCCAAGCCACAGGAAAAGAAGGGTCACGGGAAGACAAAGAAGGACACCGGAAAATGGTGCGATTTCCACAAAAGCCCCTAGCACAACATCGATGAATGTCGCTCAAAACAATCATTGGTGGTCGAGATCAAAGACAAGGAGCCGAACCCTGATTCAGAATCTAATTATGAAAATAATGGGAAAAGACATATCATCGACGCAGACCCCATTGTTATTGTCGCGACCACAACAATTCAACCAGAAGAACTAATAGATCCTGAAGAGGGGGAACACCTTTTTCATTCATAGATGTGGGTGAAGGGGACCCCGTTGCATTTTATTGTTGATAGCGGAAGCCAGAAGAACCTCATCTCAGCAGAGGTCATCAAACAATTGGGATTGTCGACAACACCACACCCGCAACCATACAACATCGGGTGGCTTCGCCAAGGACGAGATCTTCGTGTCAGCCAACAGTGTCGATTGTCATACGGCATCTAGCCCTTCAAGGATGAGGTATTATGTGATGTTTCCCCACTAGATGTTTGCGATGTTCTCTTGGGCCAACCATATATGTGGAAGCGCCATGCTATTTATGAGTCTTGACCCCGTAGTGTCATTGTTACTTTGGGGGGTCATCTCTACAGAATACCAGAGGTAGTTCTAACTACTGCCCCACCTAAACAGTGCTGCAAGGTAGTATCTCATACTACAAAATTCATCTTCTTCACAATTTGTTCAAAAGGTGAACATAAGGATACTGCAACCACCACAACTTCAGCCTAAGCACCTTCTATCCAACAGAAACAGGTCGACAAGGTTGCAGCAAAGCACAAAGATTCCTTCTACACACAGTCATCTAAAATAGCCAAACTGGTTAAAAAGGTCCAAACCTTCCAGCCAAAGGTTTGTGATAGCCTTCAACAAGCTAAACAATGCCACTTCTCCAACAAGGCAAGCAAATCACCAAGATTCAGATTCAACAATCGCTTTCCCCTCTCCCCCAAGAACTCAACGCAATGGAGACCATTGCTTTCTAAGGAGGGAAAATTGATCCAGCTGGATATCGGTGGCCACCAACCTTCTCCAACTGGCCCAAAACATGTTTTTAACAATTTTGGTAATTTACTATTTTCAACACTTTTTAACTTATGGGACCATTTTGAGGCCCTAAACGATGTTTTTTGAGAAAACGGGAAGCAACATGGATCTTAGATCAATGTTCCACCTAAAAGTTGTAGTTCTTGGATAGATCTTTCCAACGAGCTATCGAGCACCCCAAACATAGATCATATGCAAAAGTTACATCCCTGGGAAGTTGACGTATCAACTACCCCCATCGGGGCCCACAAACCTTTTGGCTTTTCATCTTCCGGGGTTAGGGCTTTGGATTTTACTTATGTTAAAAAGGCCCTTAGAGCCTCATTGTAATAATCATCTTCTCACGGATGCGAGTAGCCGTCACATCTCTTCTCAGAGATAAGTTGCCACCATTCTAGCGAGTCTCTCACTCTGTATTTTACAGTCTCTGTACATTTATTTCATTAATAGAAATCGTGTATTACTGTATATCTGCGACTCTTGTTATTTCCGCTATATCTCTATTATATTGTTGTCTCTCTTGCAACATCTCAAAATATTTATGTGTTATATCTTCGCTCTCATTTCGTATCGAAAATAATCCGGATCACTTTTTGACTTGAGTGACCAATGAGAGGGGGATTTCTTGCGTCCTTGCCTTAGTCTTATCATCCCTTTAGGTTACTGGGGACGTCTCCCCTGGGGTAACTTTGATATACTCCTAAACAAAAAGGGGTTTCCTATTAAGGCGACAGTCATAGGTCATCCCATGTTACGCCAATCTTGCATCCACTTGCATTGGGATTTGGGCAAGTGCATATTGTGTGATAGCAAGTAGTAATAAAACTACTTTAAGTTTTGATGATGTGGTCTCATCCTTGTTGTCAAAGGAGATGAGACAAAAGAACATGGAAGGGCGTATCACAAATGCGTTATTTGCAAGAGGACTCTCCCAAACAAGAAATAGATCTAAGTCCTCAAGTGGGATATATAAATCTAAGGGTAGATCCAAATCTCCTGGAAATTTTGCAAAGGTATGCGAGAGATGTGGAAAAGAAGGGCACTATAAGAAGCAATGTAGATCCAAAAGCGCTGAGAGAGGGAAGGGATCTACAGATGCTCCTTATACATAAGCAAAAACTTCCTCTGAAGAAGGAGGGGATGTGTACTTGGCTCCCTCAAGCACACATGCAGATCATGAAGCATGGTTGGTTGACCCAGACACATCTTTTCATATGACTCCCCACAAGGAGTGGTTCTATGAATATGAAAAGTATGTTGGAGGTGATGCTTAATATACCTAGTATATTACATTTCTTATTATTTAATAATATCTTATAGGTTTGTTATTTTGCAAATAGGCATTATAATGTAAATGATAAGTCATGACCTTTGGAAAGAACATGACTCATCATTCCCTACGTGTATTTATATACACGTATTATATTTCATATGTTCTCATGAAGTGGTCCACTAGATCCACTTCATTTGGTATCATAGCAGTCTCGATCCGACTTTTGGCCACAAATTCAGAGTTTCTCTAATTTATTGAGGTCATGTTAGGGCATTTTGTCATTAAAAAAAAAATCATCAGAAATTACCATTGAAGAAATAATCTTTTAGCTGTAAGAGAATTAGAAGAAGTTAGTTTAAAAAACAAAAACAAAATCAAGGGAAAAAAGGGAGAAGAAAAAAGAAAAAGAAAGAATAAAAAAAGAAAAGGTAATTTAAAATAAAAAGTTTCAAAGAAGAAGGAAGATTAAATTCTAATTTTACTGTTGGTGGTTTATAGCCCCATGGTTTTGGTAAACCATTGGCCCATGGTATTTCCCTATCATATAAGAAAAAATACAGTGGTAACTTTTTACAACTTTTTATATACACGTGAGGTTGAAGCCAAAATAAAAATTCAATGACCTAAGTCTTTTGGAGTATTATTAATTCAACCCCAATTAACTTTTGTAAATGATATTTATAAAGGAAAAGTAAGAATAGACAGTATTAAAAGAAACATATAACTTTTCATAAGTTACAAAGTTATTTTAAATAAAAAGTGATAAGGTTTAAAAAATAAAGGGAGTTATTTAAGTTGCTTAATACATTTTATTAAATTGGAAGGCAACCGAAGTAATAGTCAAGCTATTCAAAGGAGGAATATATATTTATAAAGGAGACATATATTGAATAATCAAGAAAAAAAGCCCCGGATGGGGTGACATGATGCACAACACCACCACTTGGTACAACGGCCAGCCTCATATTAAATGTGGCAGGCCGCTCCCCATCTATTCAACATTAACGATGGGAGAAAGCCATTACAGCTGACCTCCAGGTAAGCGACCTCTCCCTCGCGGGAAAGGGTCAGCCCTGCAAGAATTTGCTATGGCAGATTTAATGTGGAGCCATGTCCCGCCGTCCCACAAGCTTGTGAAAGTGAGGAGACATGGTCACATTCAACTCATTCTTGCTCTGCAGCTTTCTGCCATTTGTGAGCTCTGGTGCGTTTTTCTCTGCATCCTTCCGACTTTTTCGAGCCCTGATGCGTTTGATACCCACTCCTTCACTACGATGCCTAGGGAGCGAGGTAAACCTCGTCGTGGGTTGGCTTAGTACACCCACACTGCTCAATGACAGAGGAGACAACGATTGGAAAGAGCATTTTCGCTGGCCAACTCCATTCTTCGTCAGAGAGCACAGACAACCCGTCTCTCACTCCAGGATTATGCAAATGAGTTTGCGACGGAGGAGTGCACTCAGACCCCTCTAGAACAACTCTCACTCTCAGATAATTGGCAGGCCACAGGCACCATGCGAGAAGAAAATACTCTAACTGCACTTGAAACTCGAGCCATAAGCAGCATGATGGGGAGGCTTGGTGATGAATTCCCAACCTGTTATGTCGAGGAAGTGCCTTACACGAAAAACACTCTGACTGCCCTGGAACCTCAAGAAAGAGGCAACATGAGGGGGGGGCTTTGTGAGGAATTCCCAACGTGTTATGTCGAGGAAGTGCCTTACATGGATTTGGTCTCACAGGGGACCTGCGCGGTAATTGAGCATCGTGAAGACATAGCAGCCATGGAGAAGGGTGTGGCCAATGCAGACACAGAGGCGGTTACTCCAGGCGAGGCAACTACAAGGGAAACAAAGGTCACTCCGGGTGAGGGTGACGAAACCCCAGTGCCACCTTCCAACCGATCCATGCATGGACATACTGGTGCCCCGCCACCCTTCCTCCATGTGGCACACTTGGATTTAGTGTTTGAACTACGAGGATAGATGGCAGACCAGGAGCATAGGGCCCTCCTCATGGGACAATGGTTGGATATGCTTTTCGAAGCGTACTGCAATGCCCCAACAAATAAAAAATGCCCAACGTGTGCCCAGTCGTTTGTCATGCAGGCTAGAGCAGCGCGGCAGGAGGACGAGGACGACAGGCCAACGGGTATTTGATCTAGTCAATTTCAGTCTAGTTTTCTCTTTTACTTCCAGCCATGTTGGGGCTCCCTTTTGCTTTAGCTCTTACTATTCAGAGTCAAGTCCAGGCTTATAAAAAAGCTCTTTGTAATGCCTTAAACAGTCTTAAGACGATGCATGGCCATCTATGTTGGTTTCCTTCGGGCAGGACAGATGGCGAAACAATCTTTTGTTTTTTATCCAGAAGGAACATATGAGCCCCAAGTTGTGTTGGTTTTCGGTAAAATGGCGACACACTTGGCGGCTGTAGCACCGTTGTATCTTTTTGTTAATATAATATAGCAGGCAACACCCCTTTTTTACTTTAAAAAAAAATAATCAAGAAAAAAAAAAAAGGAAACCGTAAACAATGAATTCGATATATAAATCTAAATTTTGGACTAAATGTCCTTTTTGTGAAATGGAGTTTGAGTATATGACAATTTTTAAAAATCAAAATGTTTTTGTCCAATTTGTGGGAAATAATTTATTATGGAAGAATATCAAGATAACTCACGAAGGAAATCACTAATATTAAAAGGTGAACTCGGAAATTATAAAGACATCAATGGTAAACTACAAATGGAAATTGAGATGGAGAAATATTTTAATGGGTTAACAAAGAAAAATAATATTTACATCAAAGAGAGAAATCGAGAACTCATCACACAAATTGAAGAACTAGAAACCAAAAAACAAAAAATGGACAAAGACTAAGTAGAAAGAGATGAAGAAATATCACAATTAAAAAATCATAATCAAAATTTACTAGTAAAAATCGGGAAGTCAAAAGACAAGAAACAAGAGAATAAAAATTCAGAACAAAAAAATCAAGGTCTCAAAGAGAAATTAACCAAAAAAGAGGAAGAAAGCTCCTACCTAAGGAACCTTAATCATAAATTGATTGAACAAATTAAAAAGATGAAAGATGAAAATGTTGGGTATGTGTTATATTCTTTGCATGTGTGTGTGTGTGGGTGCGTCAGATACGACAACTGCCAGGCGGTATTATATTCTTTGCCGGGCGCTTCCTCGGGGGGGGGGCAGGTATGCCCCCCCTGGTTACGCGCAGCGTTTGGGGCAACGGCCCGAAATTTTTTTTTTGGGCGGTTTTTGCTATTTTTAGCGGATTTTGCTATTTTTAGCTGATTTGTAAATTAATCCTGGATTAAGGGATTAGGGTTTTGGTATCTACGGAATACCTAAAAACATTGTATATATTGTATGG
>SNQJ01S0001421.1:137587-154214 GCA_010110895.2 Picea sitchensis | reverse complement strand
CACATTATTCAAAATAGTCAAACTTGCTAATGAGCAAAAGAATGAACACATAATCATAATTTAAACGAAAGTAAACATTTGATAAAAATTAACGTTTTGTTTAAATTGAGATTTTTATGCTCGTTTCTAACTTTTGACATATATTCTTGTAATAAATGTCTCACGCTATAGTGAATGTCTTAAGTTTGTCTCAAAGCAAGCCAAGGTATGGAACTATTTGAAAAGGTTGATTCTGTAGCTCATTATAATTATCAAGATTCTAATAGGGGGCCATTAAATTTTGTAAAAATATAGGGGGAGTTGTTGGGGCCCAACAGGTTGTACAATGTGCTTAATGTCATGAAAGCGTAAGACATAGTGCACTGAAAAGTCGCACCAACATTTTTTAGACCAAAAGGTAGTTTCTGGTAGGCAAAGGTTCCCCAAGGGAAAATAAAAGTAGGCTTGTGTTGATCCGTAGGTAAAATATTAATTTGATTATAGCCAAAGAAGCCATCCATTAAGGAGAATATTTCACTCCCAGCACAATCGTCAACAATCTGGTCAACGAAAGGGGCTGGGTAATTGTCTTTGGGACAATATTTGTTTATATCTCTATAATCCACGCAAAAACAGATCATGCCTTGTCTCTTATTAATCGGAACAAGACTGGACACCCAATCGGTCAAAGCCACAGGATAGACAAAGCTAGTTTTAATAATTTTTTCAACTTCAAGCTTAATAGAAACAACTTTACATGGATGTATTGGGTGAAGTCTCTGCCAAACGAGTTTAGCGTTTAGGTAAGTCTTAACCTCATGCACAACAATATCAGGATCAATACCTGGCATTTCTTCATAACTCCAGGAAAAAACGTCACAAAATTCTTGGAAAAGGGCTTTACAAGTGCGAACCTCATCAATAGAACATGAGGCACCGATATGAACATTTTCCATGACCCTAGGTTTAATCGATATGTCAATAGGAATGGTAGGTGAAATGTTACTCAATTTACCTTCATATAAAACATCCTGTGTTGACTCAGGAACAGAAGAAATAACAACAATGGTATACAAAGTCAAAATCCGTTGGTAACTCTCTATGGTATCTCATTCTAGGAAGAGAATATAACGATGATTCCCATTGTCCCATGGAGTGTCTTCCTTAGACATGACCGACATGATCATCTCATTAGTAGGAAATATCATGTGGAACAGATTAGGAGATTTATCACAGAGAGAAGGATGAGAGGGAGTTTCCGATTGAATAGCTTGATAAGTTGATTCCACTGGACTTAAAGGCATTATGTCGTCGTAATAAAGATAGTCACCAGAGTTAGGTATTATCCATGGGTCATAAGAATTAGGGGTTTCATGAACAGAGGTTGAGATCATGTTAATCGAGGTGAAAAAAGGAGGAGGAATATCGAGTGGTGGAATAGGAAAAGTACCCATCAAGGTTGAATCTTTTAAAATACCCACGTTGACATTCTAATAACCGGGAGGCGTTTTCGAAATAAAAGTTACGTTGTTAGTATGTGAATCAGAATTAAAGAAGGCCAGTTGGTCAACAATAATGACTTTTCCTTGGTGTGGTAAACATAACACTCAAAAAAGAGTAGAAACAACTGCGTGCATGGACTCAATCCAACTACGACCAAGTAGAAGGTTATAATCAAGAGGCGCATCAAAGACCTCAACCTCGACATTAACCGCTTTACCTTATAACGTAATAGACAACGAAGGAAGAACATCGTAAGGTTTAAACCCTGTACCATTGAAGGCCTTAAGAGTATTGTGTGACTCAGTAAGGGTAGGAGAGCCAATAGCTTTCCAACAAGTAACGAACATAACACAAGTCGAGGCTCCTTCGTCAAGAATGGTTCGACATATATTCTTATTTTCCACAACAACTTGGATCTGAAACACTAATTGAGGAGGAAGCCTTGGAATATGATCTTCCAATTCAAATATTATTAAATTAGTATCGGTAGGATCAATTCCACCTATAGCCTTTAATAGTGCCTTATGTTGAGTATAATAACTTTGAAGGACTTCGAGAGCCAACATCGCAGAGGGTTCCTGTGCAAGGTCTTCTACAATACTGTAGTTTTGGGCAGCACATGCATGAGGATTGAATGAAGACTTTTGAACAACTCCCTTGGGAGGAGGATGAAGAACTATATCTAGGCCCGATCGTTCGATATGAAGAGGATTGTTTGGAGGTGAAGTTGGGAGAGGAGGTTGAACCAATGAAGGTGGTAAATCATCAACTTTCTCTTTCGAAGGAGAATAATATTTGGCTCGAGTTGCGACTGCAACTTCATTCTTCTTGGAGTCACCAGTACACATAAGCACATAAGACATGGTAGAGGGAGAAGGTTGGTCATCAATGACCAATTGGGCCTACTACTGAGAAGGAAAAGGTTGTGACAAACCGATAGTTGTAGGAGGTTTCTCGATCCCTTGCAGGAACTTAGTAACCTCAACACGTCATGGACAATCTTTCATGTAATGATCGTCACCACAAATAAGGCAAGGGTAACGATGTTTACGTTTATATTTATCATCAACTGGTTGTGTTTTGGGTTTCTCATATTGTTGATTATTATTTTTGTCCTCCTTATTCTTACCCTTCCCTTTCTTTTTATTTTGATTTTTACCGGTAGGTGTAGATTGAACGAAATTAACTTCAGAAGTTTTAACGGGAGGAGTATGAGTAGGAGTATTTTGTAAATTAGAAGTGGTAGACTTGGGATTGGTATGACCGGCTTGTGTAGACCGAGTCTCAGCATGAAAGGTGCCAATCACGCCATCAACAACATGAGAAGCTACTGGAGGTGTTGGGGTAGGATTCATAGAAGGACAAAAAACATCAGGGATCAAGTCGTACTGTGTTCCTGTTTGCCAATAAACGAGATCTAGATATTGAGCACGACTAATCACCTGCTCTTCAGTGATGACACCACCCATGGAAACATCACGGGCGATGGGACCAATGAGTGATTTGGTAAAACACTCAGCCAACAATTGACCAGGAAGGGGAAATTTTATTAAGCGTCTTCTCCTCCTCCAGTCATGGATATGATCAAAAATATGAGTGGAAGAGGATTTTTTAAAACAACTCAAAATTTTGGTTCCTATCTCATATCAAATTGGCAATTGGTAATGCGTTAAGAAATCCATGGCTAGGGTATTAAAGTCATTAAATAATCCTCGTGGTAACTCAATATACCATTTGGCTACCGAGCCAGTGAGATTTTGTTGGAAAATTTGTAATCTTATAGAGTCATCCATCAATGAGTTGGACAAACACCAAAGATGGAAAGTCATGACATGATTATTCGGGTATTCTCCTGATCGAAATTCAAACTTAGGAATGTCAGATGGTAATTTGGCTGGTATCATGAGCCAATAAGGAGAATGTAAAATATGCTCATTCAAAATCCTAGACAAATATGGTAAATCCAAAGTAGAAATAAAAGGAAATTGTATGTTCACTTGATGAAACTAGTAGTTTTGAGGAGGTAGCCCCGTAGGTATACCAGTAGGACCATAAGAAGTGTTTAGATAGTTAGTCAGTCCTGACAGATTTGGTTGTGGAGGTTTTTGATTCAAATAGCCAACATGGTTTGGTTGATTAAGTATGTTCCCTTGGAAAGGAACATTAAATTGAATATTTTGACCCCAGGTAGGATTCATAGAACCTGGATATGGTTGTCTGAAATTAGGATGTATAAAAGAATTAATTTGAGGATGTTTCCCCCCATATAGTTGTTGATTCCCTTGGAAAGTAATATTTCAAGGTTGAGATTGTAACGAAGGTATATTTTTTCCATAAACTGGGTTAGGGCCTCCAACTTGAGGTTTCCCCCCAACTTGTGGTTGTCCCCCAATTTGAGGTTGCCCCCCAAATTGAGGTTGGCCTCCAACAAGAATATGAAAAACAGAAGCGACAGAATGACTGGTGCCTCCAACTCGATTGGAGCCACTAGGGCCATGGAAATTACATCCTATAGACAAAGGTGGAGGAGGAATGTAAGGTCCCCCGGAGAGAACCTAGGTAGGCTTAGGAACAAAATGACTAGTAGCATTATACCCAGGAGGAACAAAGATTCTAGACCCTCTGGATGGATTTTTGATAGGATTAGCAATGGAAGTATTCAAAGAGTTATACCCAGGGGGAATTGACGGATTTGATCTAATAAGAAGTGGTGTTCCAATAGGATATTGAGTGATAACCACATTTCTAGTAAAAACAGTCGTAGTTTGTGGGACCATGGTAGAGTGGGCAATCTAGAGAGGAAGAATTGAGTGAGAACCAACCAACAATTGGTCTAAAACTGTAAAGACATTACTGGTTGTGCTAGTAAAATGATCCAAAGGTACCATATAGGTAATAGACGTCTCAAGCATTTGCGATGCCATGGGTTGATTAGGACTCGTTCCTAGTGTGTCAAAAATATTGTGTACCGAAGAAGTTCCCCAAACAGAACGAACATGGACAGAGCTAGGATTAAAAATTCCAGCAGTGTGAGTTGGGGTTCTAAATGATTCACTTTGAAAGGGTGGATAATCCACACCATACTCTGTGTGAGGTCCAGTAGGTACATGAGTATCATCTTTAGTAACAATTTTTCCCAATGAATTTAACCAGAGCAAAATTGGATCTTCTCGAAGATTCAATAACATGTTTACGGGAAGTATGAATGCCTCTAAAGAATCTGAATGAATTATGAATCCGAATGAATTATGAATCCCTCTAAAGAATTTGAACTGCCAATCTCAGAGGCTACTTCGTTATTGAGTTCTCCCTCAGGAGAGCCCTCTGGTGAGTTAGGAAGTAAAGGGATGTAATCTTCTGGATTTTCTGGAGGTAGTCCTTGAATCCTATGTGAATGGCAAGGGCCGATGTTGGCTGCACCAAATAGAGAAGGAAACAAATCTATGGCCAACTAGAGAAACAAACAACACTCACTAATAAAATCTAGAAATCAAACCAAGCAAACAAACCTTCTTATTTTAAAGTCACTAGTTGGTGATGAAATCCAACGTCGTGAAATCATGAAAAGAAGGGGTTGGGATAAAGCAGGTGGAAAAGTTATGTTGACGACCTGCTTAACAGACTTACACCCTGGTGCAAACTCCCACACATAATCATGGGTATACCCTCCAAGGAGCCCGAGTGTGTTTGGCCAATGTCGATTCCAGGTATTGTGAAGAGTGTCCCCTCCAAAGTCACATCGTGTAAATCCCTTAAAGAGATAGGCTACTAAGGTTACCAATTATTACAATGATGCATGGGGAAACAATCGACAGTCTAATCCACGTGCAAAGGCAGGGTATCTAGTCCGAAATCAACTCGAGAAGGTCCCCACAGGATTTTATTCTCAAGTGACCCCCAATAATACACACAATCTCTACACTAAGACCGACAAAGCATGGTGAGTAACTCTACCAATCCTAATGCGACCTCATGATTGACCCTTGTGTTAGAAGGGATTCCTACGACAAAATGTAGCAAG
Organism: Picea sitchensis; assembly: GCA_010110895.2. Classification (NCBI taxonomy): domain Eukaryota; kingdom Viridiplantae; phylum Streptophyta; class Pinopsida; order Pinales; family Pinaceae; genus Picea; species Picea sitchensis. Next base: position 148,711 of record SNQJ01S0001421.1, on the reverse strand, counting down.
TGGATTTGAACTCTCCCTATCACAAGATACTATTGTGTTTTTTTATGCTTTGGAGAGTGTTCCTTACAACCTATTCCAAAGTGTTATCCTAGCTAATTTTGGTGAAGATAATTTCTAGAAAATAAAAGTTGCTAATAAATTTTAAAATTGCGTTGTATTTTAAAGGTTGTTGTTTACTCAAAAGGGAAATGGAAATGAAATTGATGACGTATGTGACCTTGACCCAATAAAATGCAAGAAGAGATGTTTATGCAATTTTCAATTCAATGAACTCTAATTACAGTAGGGAGAAAGTGTTTATTTTTGAAGTACAAAAAGATATGAATCACAATTCCTCAATTTTTGAATGAACACAATCCTAAATAATCAAAAGTTACAAAATTTTCCAGTTTTCTCTCTTAACAAATATTTTGAATGCAACAATTTTCTTGTGAAGGATCACTAAAAAGAAGAATGACTTCAGTTCTTTCTTTCTCAAATCATATCAGATATGTAATGAAGAAAAGAAAGTGTAATCCAAGAAAATTAACATATTCTCAACACAATTCCCAAATCAAACTCATAATGTAGACAAAAATGAAAATGATAGGAAAGCCTTTTGTCAAATGAAAAAAAAATTGTCTCTCAATCAATAAACAATCTGGAAAGTAAAAACAATCCAAAACTTCAAACAAATCAAAGACCCTTTGTCAAACAAGCACCTAGGACCAAGATCCAAATATTATACCCTTGTGACAAAAATCAAAAGAAAAGCTTGCAAAATTACAAAGAAAAAATTTCAATTCCTAAAAACAATCAAATGAAAGATTCAAACTTATAAATCAATCAATCATCGGTATCAGAAGTTCATCCCAGGAAATTGAGGAAAAACTAGGTGGAAAAAAGAAAAATTAGTTGTCTCCAACAATTCCTATAGGAATCGTCGCAGGTGGCAGTGGAGCACAGTGCAATGATCTAGGGTCATCACATGCTTCCAATAGGATACAATGGGACATTGTCACACTGGTATGCACCTGTAGAGTGAAACGTCAGAGGATTGTTGTGATCTATATATGTATATCAAAGTGCGACGATCTCTGAAACTAAGGAAAAAAATGGAAGAAAGACACAAAATCTAACTGAACCTTCAGACCCAGGGAGTCTAGATGGATCACCCACAGACTCAGAGAATGAATTTAACCAAAAGAAGGCAGGCTAAAAGAAAAGAAGAGGAAAACAACCAAAATAAAGTCATATCCCCAAAACGATCGTCAATTTTTTTATCGGATTAATCGGTAAGTGTGGACACAAAAAAATATCCCTAGATTCCAGTGGAAACTAGAAAAAAACATAACAGAATGCACACTTCACCTTAAACTTCATCACCATATAAACTAGTTTAATGAGTTACAAGAGACATACCTTTTAAACGATGCTCGTCCTCAGTAGTGTTGTCTTTGTAGCTCCTTCCTTGAGTTTGCAGGATAGTAAGCTTGTCCAAGAATCACAAACCAAAAAAGAGGGAAAACAAAGATACATGTATTATAATGAAGTCTATGTATATGATCAAGGAATTATACAATAGAAGACAAGATTCTTATATAGGGAAGAAATGCATTACTGTATTCAGTGAATAGAAAGTGGAGAATACAACCCATGCCTTGATGTTGTAAGGTCCCCTTTCAATGGCTCTTTTCTTCAATACACACACCTTTTCTCCAAATGCCTTGAATGAAGAAGATCCACAATCTGACTTGAAAAACTAAAGCAAAGCTCTCAAGCATAATCTGAAGTAGAACTCTCCATACAAATCTTAGCCTATTCAACCTTAGCCTTTTCCATGAGAGATCCCTCTTTATATAGTGTGAAAGAGAGATGGATGAGGATATTAGGATGATCCCACCAACTCAGAGAAGCGAGTAAGATCCAAACCGATCGAAGGACACCTCATATTCTAGAAGATTCCCTTCTAGAACATTCGTGAAATTTGACTTTTCTCATGCTTTAAGCATCATCGCACCCTATGCACAAGCATCATGTGATGACATTACAATCTAGGTATAGTGTAGAGTGCGATGATCAAGCATCGTCGCACCCCATGCATATAGCAGGGTGTGATGACCTTCCTTCATATGGTTTTGGCAGAGGAAAGCAAATCACTTTTCCCATGGAGAAAGTCTCTTTTAATATTTTTAGGGAACATGAACACATGTTGTCAGGTGATCACTGAGGTGACCAAAATAATGTGTAACACCTCTACAAGTCATGTTGGAGATAGGTCATCAACCTCTACAAATCATGTTGAAGACCAACACCCAACCTCTTTAAGTCATGCTGGGGGAAAACAACCAACCTCTTCTAGTCATGTTGGGGATAGGTTGTCAACCTCTGCAAATCATGTCAAATACAAGCACCCAACCTTTGCAAGTCATGCTGGGGGCATGAACCTATTCCCTGCAAGTCATACTGGAGTTCAACAAGAAACCTCTGCTTGTCATATTGGATAGTTTTCAACAACCGATGCAAGCCATGTTGGGGGTAAACACCCAACCTCTTCAAGTCATGCTGGGGGGAAACGTCCAATCACTGCTAGTCATACTGGTAATAGTTCTGTAGCCTCTACGAGTCATGTTATCGACCCATCACCAACCTTTGTAAGTCATGTTGGAGATATGCAACCAACCATTGCTAGTCATGCTAGGGGTATTTATTATGTTGAGAAACCTAGATAGATAGGATGTAACCCTAAGTTCCCTTGTAAGATTTTCAAGGGATATCACCTTACTCATTTATTCCTTGGCCTTCCATAGGTACGAATATTGTGGTCCTTATCTGCAAGCTCTTATGATTCTGAGTATTTTGAGGTTTCCTCACAGCCTATTCATCCAGTGGTTGGGAAAGTGGTTGTGCTAATGGAATATTTGGTCGATCCCACTCCCTTTTTGGGGGGTGATTCACCTTTAGACCATGTAATCTCACAACCTATTCAACCAGTGATTGAGAAAGTGGTCACACCAATGTAATCTTCATTTGATCCCTCTCTTCTCTTGGAGAGTGTCTAGTCTACCAAAGTGGTCAGGCTGATGCAATATTTGGCTGATCCCACTCTTCTCTTGAGGAGTGATGTGTCTACCAACTATGTTTTTAACATTTCCAGTTTAATACTTTCAGAACAAGGGAGCATTCTGCTCACTTCGAGCACACCCCCTCCAAGACCTAGGATGGTTTCCTTTGATTGGAATGACCTTGTTGAGCCTCGTCTTGCTTCTTCTACACCCTTTCAAATAAGGGTTGAAGTTAATTCAAATAGAATTTATCGATGTATTGTAGATGAATGAGCCTCCACAAGTATTTTATCCTCCTTGGCTTGGCAAGATTTGGGTTCTCCCAAGCTTATGTTTGCATTGCATGAGCTGTTGGCTTTTGACAGATGTCCTAGTGAATATTTGGGGATTATTCCTCATATTCCTATGTTGTTAGGTGGGAGGATTGTCCTTGTCGATGTTATAGTGGTGCAAGTCCAGTTAGATTTCAATATGCTTCTAGGGCATGATTATGTATATGCTATGAGCATTGTGGTCTCTATGCTCATCCAGGTGATGCATTTCCCTCATAATGGAAGCATTGTCATTGTCGACCAACTAGAATCTAATAATCACCATCCTAATTCAATGTTATTTTAGGCTGCCCATTTATATGTTCCTCGTGTTTGTGTAGACTCTACCCCGTGGGACTCCCTCATGAGAACACTTTTTTGTCTTTCAATCTCACTTTAATATTTGAAAGAAACATCCAATAAGACTATATTTATTCTTTTCGATCTCGTATGGATTAACTGAGAAAAGTAGCCCCCTAGAGTCTTCTTTAAGCCCTTTTCAGACTCTCTAAAAATGAAAATATTGTTGAGCAATCTTATTGTCCTTCACGCTCTCCAAACTCAAATTTGAAGGCACATTTGTTCAGCGGTAGTTTACCCCTTTTTTGGTCTGGATAGCTAATTTTATGAATAAAGGTATGCTCTAGGAACTTTGGTTCTCTTGAAGAGTATTCTCATGCATAAGTTTAACCCTTTTTCGAGCTTGAGGGACTAAATCTTCGAAAAAGGAATATTCTCCTTGTTTTTGGTTTATCACCTTTTTCGACCCTTGGAGATTACTTACGAAAAATGAACCCCCCCCGGAGTCCATAGTTAATCTCTTTTCAGACTCCCTAAATTTGAAAATATCATCGAGTGACCTTGTTCCTTCACACTCATTAAATTGGTCTAGAAGAACATCTATTGGCATGAGTTTAACCCTTTTTCCAGCCAATATATTATAGCGGAAAAAGGTACACCTCGGGAGATTCGTCTCGCCGGGAGAGTTCTCCTCAGTTACTTTTATACTTTTTCGGGCTAAGGAGACTAAAATCAGAAAAAAGTTGTGAGTCCATAGTTAATCTCTTTTCAGACTCCTTAAAATTGAAAAGATTGTCGAGTGATATTGTCTTTGTCACACTCATTAAAATGGCTCTGAATAGATGTCTTTTCGGTGCAAGTTTAACCATTTTTCGAACTGACTAGACTATCTCCGAAAAAGATACTCCCTAGAGTCTTCTTTTACATTTTTTCAGACTCTCTAAACGTGAAAAGACCATCGAGCTTACCTTCTCTAGGCTCGTAAAAATTACATAGAAGGGGTCTCACTGTGTCTTCCTTAATCACATTTGTGAGTCTAATCTTTGAGTCTTTGGCCTAATTACGGCTCCATGTTTCTCTCAAATAAACCTTTGAAGCATGCCTTATACGCAAGCCTTGTAGCATTTCTTGCCTCTACAACCTGACACCTTGACCCATGGAGGAATTTTCCCCAAGTGTCCTTTTCCTGCACATGTCTCCTTGCTTTGAGAATTAGTATGTTCCTTGTGATTGGAACTAGTATGCTTGCTTATGACACTCATTCCTCCTTTGTAACGTAGCATTCTTTTATTCTTTTTCAATCTCTTAAAAAATTGAAAAAGACAAAAAAATCAAATATTCCAAAAAGAGGGGATGGGAAATATTCATTCTTTTTTCAATAGCATAGAGAGTCACCCTTGGACAAAGAACATCCTTTTGTTTGTTCATCAAGCATTGGGATCTAGTATGACCTTAGGAAGTTGTTCTCTCTACATATAGTTGTGTCCTCCTCCATTTGGTTACTCTTCCAAACATATGGAGAGTTTGTGTTGCCTCCTGCATCACAGACTTATGTCAATGTCATGTGGCCCGAGTCTGGTCATCTTTCGTGCTTTTTCCCAAGGTAAGTTTCAGTCAACCTGAGTTGGCCTTTCTGCAGTTTGTCTCTTGACCTTCATGAGTTGGCCATCCCGAGAGTCTAGTCAAGTCCAAATTAAAAATTGATGAAGTTCTCTTCCTGATCATCAAGATCCTCATGTCTTTTCCCGACGAGCCATCGAAGACCTTAGGGTAGTGAGTTATACACTCCCATTGTACTCCTACCTGAGTTTTGAAGATCTTGAAGTTTTTTCTCGAGCTATGAAGACCTCATCTCCATCCATCAGGCATCACTAGCTTCTTGAATATGAATACTATACGTGTATATCTTCGACTGATTTTGAGATGTAGATCTGCTATGTATTACTCGCGGATACACTTCATATAGTTATATGACATGGATATGCAGTGTATTTGATTGGAAGCCATGATTTAGTTAATCTTGAGCATGGGTATGCCCACCTCAGAGAGACAATTTTTGTTTTGTAGATGGCACAACCCGAACTCTGGTCCCAGGATCACTTGATTTAATACATTGGTGAAGATGTTGTAATGTATTCCGGCCATCAGTTTCTCTTATAACCTCACACATTAAGGGGCATCTGTTATATCCCTAAAATTCCCTATCTATGCATACATGGCCTTGGCCCTCTTACTTGCATATTTTTCCAGAGCACTGTTAAGGACCTCTTCTTAAAAAACCATTTTTTAGAGCATGTACGCACCCTGCACCATTACAACCCGCGTACATATGCTTGTTTCACACTAAATAGCCCATGTATGCTTGCAAAAGTTTCAAAAATTAAAAAGTTGTAAGGAATTCATTGAAATTCACGAGCTATTGGAGGTTTCCCAACCAATTCACCTGCTATAGACCATCACCCAACTGAATAACCATCCTTTTGTCATATAAAAGGAGGTGTTGGGGTCTCATTTCACATGCAAGCATAAGAATAATGAAACTCTACCCAATTTCACTTCCCCTCCTTGCCCAAGCTTTTGCTACCGTTTGTGAGATATTGCCTCAGCATTCCCTCATCAACCCCTTCTTCCTCCATTCAATACATTCCCTTCCCTTGAGGTGATCAGAATATTGAGAGAAGAGTCCTATTGAAGGTGCACTTGGAGCATTGTAAAGAGCAGCCCGGACCAGGTTCGTGAAACGGTGGCCGACAAGGATTGTAAGTTTCAGTATTTGTTTGATGTATAAAATAATCTCTTTTACATGTCCCAAATGATGATGTTTTGTGTATTTTATTTGTTTTATACTTATCATTTGATATCTAACCCTAACTCATGAATAAAATAACATGCTTGTAGTCCTTTTTTTCCTAGTTTTGGATGTAGGTCAGCCTTGGGAGGAGACGTGCAGTCGTTGGAACTACAGAGCTTGAGGATATCATCACCATACGTGGGATAAAAGGTACAGTTACCGATATTCTCTCTTATTGCTTTCTTTTCATCTATTTTGGTATGTCTGGGATAGAGTAGAAAATAAAATGACTTTTAGACAGTCATTCGCTTTGTCTACATATTAAACCCTGTTGTAGTTAAAGGAGGGATTTTCCTGCTAGCAGGCATCCTCTAATGGATTTTATCTTCTTAGCATCAACTACTATCCCTTGTAGGGAAATTGTATGCCCTAACTAGTGAATCATATTTTGGTAAAAGATGCACTTACTTAGCTTAGCATACAATTTATTCTGTCTTAAAACTTGCAACACCATCCTTAAATTGTTCTCATGTTCCTCCTCTAATGAGTATATCATCTAAGAAGACAATTAAAAACTTGACCAAGTATTCCTTGAAAGAAACAAATAATGACAAAACGATGGGCTTCGAAAAAATTGCATTGCAAACAAAGGTGCCATGCACCCTCTACAAAGACACCCATGAATGAGACACTACAACCCCTTATATGTCATGAACCCCATTCCCATTGAGTATTGATCCTTAACCACTTTACATGGCTTAGGGGATTAGGGAGGGATCTCTTGGAAACACTCCTTAACCTAGGGTAAGATCTACCCACTAAGACACCTCGTTGACCCTCCCATATCCAAGCTTGGAAAGTCACATAATGTCTTTGATCACTTAATTGTTTGAAAGGGTAATCGTTGATCCACATGCTTAGGTGGCTCATTTTGTTGGGTATGTGTTATATTCTTTGCATGTGTGTGTGTGTGGGTGCATCAGATACGACAACTGCGTCTGACGATCCCTACACCTAGATTACAATTTTTTTTTTGGGCGTTTTTTTCTATTTTTAGCGGGTTTTGCTATTTTTAGCTGATTTGTAAATTAATCCCGGATTAAGGGATTAGGGTTTTGGTATCTACGGAATACCTAAAAACATTGTATATATTGTATGGCGAATGGTGAAATTTGATATAATGAAAATAAGAAAGGTTTTCCCGGTTGAGGGTTTCCGGTAAAAATCTCTGTGTATTCTGTGTATGAGCCATTGATTAATTTTTTGTATTGCTTAAGAATCTATATGCATTGCTTTACTTCGCAGGTTTAAAACTTACACATTTATCGAATTGATTTACTTTTCAAAAATTTCCAACCCAATCGTCAACCATCAATCCTTTCCTTTGACAATCGATTTGTAGGACATTGTTAAACCGACCGACCTGAACATCGACCATCGACCAGAAATTATTTTTCGTTAGAGTATGAACACTTTATCAATTTGTTCGACTTGATAATAATCCATCGACCATTCCTTTTGGAATATTAAAACACTTCTCCAATTGGGCCGACCCAACCATATGCCATCAACCATTTCTTGGATGACGTGGAAAATATGTTGATGTGGCCTGACATGTGGATGCTGACATGGCATGACAATCATATTGAGGTGTCAACTTGGCTTACATGGCATGACATGTGGATGTTGACATGGAATGACACATCATCCTCCTTTTTTCCTCATTAGTCATCGACAGTTTCCCTTGGATGACCCAAACACCTCATTGAACTGGTCGACCTGATCATTGGTTTTCGACGATCGGTGATCCCTATTGTCAAGAGAACACCTTTCTAAAATGGATGACCTAAACATAGGTCTTCAATGATTTCCATTAGAGACTAAAAAACTTAACTAATTCAGCCGACCCAACCATTGTCCATCGGTAGATTCTCTTGGGAAACTCCAACACTTAGAATTTTTCAACCAAAAACCTAGATGAATCTAGGCCATTAATCTTCCATTCTAAATGATTTTGACTGTTGATCTATTCCATCCTTCCAACGGTCGAACATGAATCTAGAAAATCGATCTGTCTCATTTTCCTAACTACCAAAAATGAATCTCGATTGTTGATTTGCTCGACCTTTCCAAACTCTAAATACCTTATAATATTTTAATTATAATGAATCTAGGTCGTTGATCTCGATATCAAACATGATCTCAGTCGTCGATTCACCAAACTTCACCCAATTATACAACAATCATTAAAGCATGAAATTTGACTTTCCATGTCAAATTTTAACTATGCAACTCTGCAGATTGATGCCTTGTACTATCTCTTCAATAATCCCAAGGAATTTACACTTGAATTTGCTCACGAATTTGGGGATTTCACTCTAATGTTTCTTCATTTTTTTCCCCAAACTCGTCACGGATCGAAATATGTAACCAATGTGAATTTACCCAAATTCGCACTGGTTCTTGGCCCATACAGGTCCAATGTTTGAACCAGAAGCTCTGATACCATAATGTAATGTTCCCCGATCCATCTGAGGTCTATTATGCATGAAAATACTCATAAATTAAAATTTTTAAAGCTAACTAATTTCCTATAGCTTACTAGCTACAAATTATAACCAGATTTAAGTATTTTATGTTACCATTAATTAAGTGTATCTAAAGCATGCCAAAATTAAATGAATGCAACTTAAACAACTCAACACATCACCATATAAATCATTCTCAAACATAGAGTTAATACACAACAATTAAACTCATAATGCAACAGAGAAACAATATAAAACACTTATCTTTTAAAAGTGGTTGTGCAACCAGATACTTGAGACGAACGTTCCACCCAACCATAGACTTGTTGTTGCAAATATCAACAACAAGTAAGCCCTAAGATAGGGATATCAATCCACAAAAGAGGTTGGTCTCTCACTATCCATTCACATCTTAGAAAACCCACAACCCACTCATATTCTCCTATAGCTATCCTGATTTTCCACCAACTCTCAACTTGCCCAACCCAAGGAATGTACCCATTTACTGATCTCGGTACCTCCAACATCCCATTCATTTATAAGGGTCTCTCAGGCACATGTAACTGGGAATCTCTCTACTAGGAAACTCAATGGATCTCACTGCAAGGAAACCTATTGGGAACAACAACAACAAACACTTGCCATTACAATGTAACTCACATAGGAGTTCATTCTTTAGGCCTAACAACCTAGATCTTCAGTATTTTTCTCCAAATACTCTCCATAATTTTCCTTCCATGGTTTTTCTAGCTCAACATCTTCTTCTCTACTGTTTGCTTGTTATTCATGCCAAAAACTTCACTGTCTAAAATTGTTGTAATTTCCCATATGAATTTCCTCTCCTTTGGATTTCTTTCTTGATTCACACACTTCCCCAAGATGATTATACTCATCCCCCATGCTTCCAATAACTATGGGATGTGACTTATCACACCCACCCTCTTACATGCATTCAATGATTGCATTTGGGAACACTCAACAACAAAATAGAAGGTTCATATACCAACAATAATTTTAGGAGTGGGTTGAATTAATATACATGGGTAATTTCCCCTTGGACCCCTATATCATACATTCCTCCCCTCTCTTGTGGATTAATTCAACCCCCATCTCTATCCAAGTCCCCTTAGTAGTCGACATCACATTTTATTAGTAAAACTTAGAAATACAATTTTCATATACAACACTTGGCCATAGCCACACATTATATCTACTTTAAGAATGAATTAAAATGGGGATTATAGCAGGGATGCTACAATAAGTATTCCACTTATGCTTTGAATATTCAAGTGCTTGATTATTCTATAAAATATGTATGTTTTAAAATTCTTGAAATTGTATGGTTCACAAGGAAAAGTTATGATAAATGAATTGAATGTAAAACTATGTAAGTCCCTGCATGACTGATAATTTTCCATGAGGACTATCCTCTCTTGGATACATATGGAAACAAACTTAAATTCATATCTTAAAACCCTGAGAATTGTATGGATTGTGTGGGGGATTACTTACTTAGGAATGGTTGTTTCTTTGAGTCTCCTTTCCTAAACTATGGCTATGGAGAGGCCATATCGAGTGCTTCACATTCTCAAATCCATTTGGAAGTTAATTGTAGAGGATTTGGGTTATCAAACCCCTTTTCCCTTTTAAACTTTTGTCAGAATTCTCTAAGTCAAAAACACCCAAAAAAATTGGGATTGTTGGGTCCACCGAGATCCAAAGTTTATTTTAAAAAAACTCCTAGATGTTGGAACCTTGATGTGGAGCTGTGATACTAGAACCTTGACATGGGAACCTTGACCTATCAGAACTCTAGCCAAGTTATGGATCCTGGCGAGGATTTGGAAAAATCCTTGTAAAGGCATTTGGAGATAAATATGGATTTTGGATAGCCCTTTGGCATGTTAATCCTTTTAAGAAAAACCCCATGGACAAAACTAAGACCTCTGGGATGGACACCATATCGTTGGAACCATTTCTTGTAGAACAACAAATATCTAAGTTTTCAAAGAAGTCGACCCTTACCATAATCTTAGATGTCAGATGATGGATAACTATCGGTGATGGAATTTTGTGCCCATCAAAACTTTGGCCCGATTACCCAATGGTGTATCGACCCGATAGTTTGTTGGACACACCTACCACACTTA
>SNQJ01S0001421.1:127281-137578 GCA_010110895.2 Picea sitchensis | reverse complement strand
TCTTTTTCCCAAAACTTCCCTCTTACACAAAAATGCCTTAGTTAACATTCAACATTTGTTCATTACTCATTATTTTAATTTATAATCAGTTATATGTGAATACATATCAACAAGATATATCAGCAACATATCATCAAAAAATAATCTCCACAAGGAACACAAAGAACACAAGATGTATGTACAATTTTTCTTTTTATTATGGACTTCAATCCGGGGGTTTTTCAGCAACACCAGAATAGAGTACAACTCTACAAGAGCACCATATCTATATGCAAGACTCAGATTATATTCTCAGCACCAAATGATATGAGGCAACTATCCTCAACATATATCAATCTATCAACATAAACAAGTGCATCAACCATGCACCAACCTGTGCCAAACAACCTGTAATCAACCTGTACCATAAACAAGTGCATCCAACCATGTACCAAGTCTATATCAATAATGTGTCAACTAATTATAAACAATGAATCATCAATATGTACCAACATCATCAACTATACACCTCATGTATGTGCCAACTCATCAACTGCTTGTCTCAACCATGACTAGTTTGGATTAGTCAACAACCCCAACTTGAAATAATCATAACTTTGTACCTGTAATGAATAAATATCTAAAAATGATACACAATGTTCTTCAATGTGTCTTATGAAATTCCTCCAGGTGGCACTACTTGGAACCTCTCATAAAATGCGTTATAGCAAAAATGGCATACCTTGTTGAATTATGGCTTATTCTAGAGAGAGACCTTGTAGAGCGTGGACCACCCATAATGTTCTTTGAATTTCTCTAAAATTGTTACACAACATAATAAATCATGTACCATAACCAATACATTTGGGCTCACTTAATTTGGATCTTTTATGAATAAGTTATGACATTTTTACCCGAAACACTTGATTTTGACTAGTTTTAGGACTAGCCACAAACCCTATTTTCCATGGAGTGTAACTCCCAAAATACAACGACCCAAAAGATGAATTTTTTACCACAGATACTTGGGTATGTTTTCTGAGTGGAATATAAATTTCACGGTCTGAATCATTATATAAAAAAATTTATAGCGAAAATGGTGAGATGACCTGTAAATAACATACCTTAGAAAGCATCATCGAAATAATTTATCCTCCCTTCAATTCCGACTCTCTTTTCTTCACCTTCCTTCTGAAATTTGTCTTAGATATCCTTGGTTACCTCATTCACCTATAGATATTTAATATTCTCAAGTTTTCCATCCCAAAAATGCTCAAGAAGCTCTCACAAGAAGCTCTCCATCAATACTCCAAAATATATTCTCACAAGAAGCTCTCCATTGATCCACAAAAAGGACGATCTACAAGAGACCATTGTTATCTTATTTATACTTTCATCCTCTAGGCCACTTAACCCATTTCTATGTCATTTAACCTATTTTCCTTATTTTAGGGTTAGCCACTTTCCATAAATAGAAATTTCTCCAATATTTTATCATTTAAATATTCCTTCCTGATTTTCTCATCTTACTTTATCATTTCTTGATTTTTTCACTTCTCTTTATTATTTAAATAATCCACCTTGACTTTTTCACCTTACTTTATCATTTAAATAATGATTTCTCTTTTTTTTAGGTCACTTAACCCATTTCTAGGTCACTTAACCTATTTTCCTTATTTTTAGGGTTAACCACTTTCCATAAATATTCAGATCTATGTACCAGTATCGCCAAACTACAAGCTTCTATGGATTGTATCATAAAAAATCAAGAGGAAATGATGAACATGATCGTCAAGTTGGAAAGATCTCAGACCCAGGCACCCAGGGTCTCGTACAAAGGGTAATTCCAAAATGGGGGCCAATTTTATAAACCAAAGAATGAACATGAAGTTCCAAACACTTTGGCCCCTGCAAACGTTGTTGATGAAAATCCTTGGTACCTAGAATGAAACAAAGCACATTGGGAACATGAGTGCACCTACAATGGTGGCCATCAACAAGTCAACAACATGGATTGTTTCATCGAGTTTCCTCAAATAAATATCACAGATCCAGAACATCAAGAAGTCGTGAAAGAAGCAGCCAGATCAGCAAGGATGGTGGTGATAAACAACCTGGATCAAGAATCACGAGAAAAGCTAAGGAAACATGAATTTCAGGTGTACAGAAGAAATAATTTGAAACAACCAGTTGTTGATCAGGCAAAGCCCCCACCAGTGGAAATGCTTCTTCCCAAGACATCCAAGGCTGGCAAGCTTGATCTGAACTTTGACTTCGAAGGGGCATTATAAAAAATGCATGTAAACATCCCCCTAACAGAAGCAATCAAGATCCCATCCATCAAGGAATGATTTGACACTTTATTTTTGGGATCAGATGAGCCTATGGACCCCCCTATTATGTTGCAAGTTGATCACTTTAGGGTCCAATATGGTGAAAACACTCCTTTCTTCATGACTTTGACAATGAATGGCAAAAACCTCAACAATTGCATGTTAGATATAGGTGATGGTGCCAACATGATGTCATTCAAAGTCATGTGACAAGTGGGTTTGAAGGTCACACAGCCATATAGAAATGTATGTGGTTTCAAATCTAAAGCCATACCCACACATGGGGTGGTCGAGAATGTTGAAGTTCGCCTAAAAGAGTACCCAGAGAAGATCGTCCACATTAACATTGTGGTACTTGATGTACCAGATGTGTGGGGATTGTTGTTATCTAGGAATTTTGGTGCAATGTTAGGTGGCATCGTTGAGATGGACCTCACATTCTTGCAATTTCCTTTGAAAAATGGAACGATAGGCCATCTCCTCAATGTGCCAATAACCGGGGACCATGTGCAGGATATTACTCACCCCACCAACAATGACAAAGCACAAAACGAGATGATACAAACTCTTCAAAAGTATTCTCCAGAAGATATGCCCGTTGCAATAGAGGAGGACTTTGATCAGATTGAATGGACCAAGAGAGAAGAATACCAATAACTCCTAGATGAATTCAAGAACAAAGAAATTGGGACGGTGAAGATATTAAAGAAACATGAAGATGACATACAAATCCACTCATCTCAACAGGAAGTTTTTACAGAAGAAGCCCACCCCCCTCCCTCAGCACAATACACCAGGGTTGTCCAAGGAATGACCAAATACAAAGTCAGAAAGTACAAGGAGGGAGACATGGTATGGATGTGGGATTCCCAGAAAGGAGAGCCAACTAATGTAAAAGGAAGCACTCAGTCATGGCTCAGACCCTTAAAAGTTGGAATGGAATCAGTTGAAAACTCATATTATCTATCCACTCTAGAGGGAAGAAGGCACCCATTACCCATCAGCGGGAACCTCCTCAAACCCCACCAAGGTGGGGGGACCTGATTTCACAAGTAAGTGCAGGTAAGTGGGCATTTTTCATGTATTATACCATTTGCGTTTCATGTTAGTTTTCTTCCACATTTGCATTATTGATTGTTATTGATTGCTTGTGACTTCAAAAGTTGGAATGGAATCAGTTAACGACTCGCATTATCTATCCACTCTAGAGGGAAGAAGGCACCCATTACCCATCACGAACCTTTCCTCAAACCCCACCAAGGTGGGGAAACCTGATTTCACAAGTAAGGTAAGTGGGCATTTTTCATGTATTATACTACTGCGCTTCATGTTAGTTTTCCTCCACATTTGCATTATTGATTGTTATTGATTCTTTATTTTAGTATATATATATGAGTATATAGCATATATATATATATATATATATATATATAGTATATATATATATATATATATATATATATATATATATATATATATGTATGTCAAGTGGCATTACTTTTACCGCCCCATTTTTGTTACTGATGCCCCTATCAAGTTTGAGTAGGTATGCAGGTTATGCCAGAGATGCTGAGGTTCTCATGCGCTCTACGGTGAGCACATGTCCCCGAGTTGGAGCCAGATGTTATCCCCGATTTTTAGGGATAATTAGGAGATCATGTCTCGAGGCCCACAGGTCCTAGACATGGAGTACCGAGGTAGGATTGACCTGAGCATGGCCTTGGAGGTCCCATCTTTTCTTCTTCCATCAGCTTTTCCCTATCAACAGCTGCAGCATCCATCACCATCGGCTTGGTCCTGTATCAGAAGAGGTTCTTTCTCCATGAGGTAATTGGTCCAGGTATAATGGTATGTGTCACTTTTGATCATTGAAACCTTTAAATATATGCATCTGATTCCCTTTTACCTCTAACAATTGCTTGGATCTTACATTAACCCACTTGATCATGCTTGGGGAGATTGACAAGGTGCCCTAGCAAGCCTGTGCCCATAGGTTTTGGTTTGCGACCGAGGGGATTTCTGAAAGGCCATCGTCCGCTCCCATCATAGCACCACTATTTCACCTTATCTCCCGCTCACTTATCCCATTCCCCTTGTCCATGCATTGGGTTGACCTGTTTGTAGGATTGCACCTTATCTCGTGGGAAGAAGGGGCTAAAGGCCCAGAAGGTGAAAGCAACTGGTTAAAGATAAAAGCCTAGAAATAAAACCTCAAGATGCTTCACCAAAGGATCCCTGAGAAGGCAATAAAAATCCTCTCAGTAAGAAATAAGAGGGACCCGGAAAATAAAAAACGAGGCCTAGTCAAGAGGATAGGGGTACTCATCATGAGCTAGCCTATTAGGTTCATGGGTACCTAAAAGTATGATATTGCCACCATCTGGTTACCACGCTAGGGAAGTGACCTTTGGTTGCATGACCAAGGGAAAGGGGGTCTCATCATGAGCCATCCTTCTCATCTCTGTGAAGGTACTTGTGGGTAACACTGTCAGCTCTGGTCACCATGCCAAGACAATGTCCTCCGATTATCCATTGAATGAAAAATAAAAAGAAGAAGAAAAAGAAAATAAAATAAAAGAATAAAGGCAAGAACGGGCTTGGAAAAAATTGCATCCATGATAGGTACAACTCGCCTTCTACAAAGGAACCCACAGATAAGATCATGCATCCCTAGCTCTCACTTCACCCACATGTCTGGATATACCCTAGCCACATCACCTCACTTACATGGCTTGGATGAAACCTTCCTGGAAACTTCCCTTTTCTTGTGGATACTAGCCCAATAGGACGTCTTGTCTTTTTCTCCAATCTTGTATTGTAGGTTTTCGTAAATGTCTTTGAGCTATTGATCGATGTATCAGGGTTTTTATGCATATGTTTAATAATATTAATGATGAAATGTGATTGACATTGCTATGATCCGTGTGACTAATGAGCCCATGGAGGGTGTAGCTTTTGATGTGCAGGACCATGCCTGACAGACAGGTACCATTTGGACCGGTACACATGGGGAGACTATCAGTTCGGACCGCCATGGGGCTGAAGAGCCCACCAGATGGATGTTGAGACCCCATCAGGGGGTAGAGATAGGACAGTGGTTAATCAGGGTTTTACACCGGAGAAGAAGAGGATGTTTCATCAGAGGCACTTTGGCAGAGCCCAACCTAGGTGGATTGACCCACTTCCAATGGAACATTTTCCCTGGATGGCCTAGAACGTCACCTAGGAGCTCATGAAATCACCTTGAGTGTGTGACACTTTGACAGGGTAGTTGGCACATGTGGCATGATTGGGAGGCCCAAAGAGGGCCAATGTTTTCCCCTTTGGTGCTGCATTTGCCCTAAAAAGGGCTAACGTCTCCCTTAGTGGGGCTTGACGTCTTACTTGTGCTCAGTTAGGGTTTTAAAATGAACATTTAATGTAAAAACAATATTGCTTTGATATTCTGGCCTTGTTAGCCATTTTATGACCTAAAAAGTAAATTGGGTCATTGATACACTATATATTAAGGAGTTTTAGCCTCATTTTATCAGGATTCATCACTCACTCATTAGTGAGGTCTGATTTTAGCGCCCTAATTGGGTATTTTTGCTGGTTTAGTGAGGTGCACTTGTTGAAGGAAGCAATTTATTGGCATTTTATGGTGTTTCTCTTGAAGGAAGGTGTTACAACTAGGGTTTGCATGTTTATTTCTTGATGAATTGTAAGTATTTTTTTGCAAAACTTCTTGATTGAATGGTTGTAGTCTTATTTTCTTACATGCATTTATAATTTGTTGAATCAAAACCCTAAGTGACAAGCACACAAGTAGGTCCTTGTCTCATGTCCCCTAATAGAGAAATTTTCAGCCATTGAAGAAGGAAGAAAGAGCCTAGACATAACTACACTCTCATTTCTTCTTCTCCCTGAGCTAGCCGTACTTTCAGGAGGTCAAGAAGGAGGAGACGTCCCAAGACTAGGTTATCTACACCTATGGTCGTTTTTCTTCTAGGGTTTGATGATAGAGCCTTGCTATAGAAACACTCTCCCTCATTACACTCTCTTGTCTTGATTTATCTTTCATGCTAGTCTTTTTTTCCAAGTCAACCTAAGGAAGGATGAGAGAGCACGAGGCCTTGCTTTAGCAACACTGGAGTGAGCCTGTCTCCCCTAGGATTTTGATTTTGAAGCCCTGCCATAGCAACACTTTAGAACTCTTGCCTCTAGTCCTTAGCCATCCTCCTTCAACCCTTGCATCCTCTACTAAATTGACTCCATTAACCCCAAGGCACTGATCTTAGACCTCCAGCGTTGAAGTAGAATTGAATCTAAAACACTCTCAAACCTTTTAAAATTGAAACCCTAACTACACTAACCCTAACCTACTAACCCTAAGTTGTTGACGTCACACTTGAATATTTCATCTTCACTGCAACAATGTCTTATTTTAAGAGCAATTGAATGGTGGTTTAGGCATTAACTGAATAAAGTGTTGATTGGTTACCTTGAATGCCACATTGTTCCAATATTTATTGGTGGAGTGTCATATCTTTTATTGCTATTGATAAACATTGACTTCATCAACATTTATTGCCATATTGCTCATATATATTTACCATATAGTCTTATGAAGTATTAACCCATTGAAATATAGCTTGCATATATTAGTTTGTTGTTGCTATGTTCCAGGCAAGTGTTCTTCATTGGGGATTCACTTTATTATTGGTTGTTTAGTTGGACTATTTGTTTTGGTGGTGACCTGTGAAGGGGGAACTTTACCTTTGTCCTTTTAACCTTTGCCTCTTCAAAGCCCTAGGTCACCGGGGACGTCTCCCCTGGGCTTCACCTCCCTAAAGAGAAAGAACCTTCCCATCGAGGTGACATTGGGTGGGATAGGTTCCTATTATGCCAGTTTGAACCTCTATCTTATAGCCATTTAACTTAGCTACAAATTGTGCGATAACATTTTGGCGTCATTGTCGGGGAACACTGAGTCAATTCTCCTCAAATGACACATCTTTTTGGTAAGCCTTGCCTCATAGACCTTTTCTTACCAGCTTACCTGGCGACTCCACTAGGGTGTTTTCCTTATTTCTTTGGTAGTTTCAAGTAAACTATCTGGCGACTCCACAAACTAAAAGGAGATTCAATAATCCTCCTTTGTATTTTAGAAGGAAGCCTCCCTTGAACTCTCCTATTGTCAAATCACTTTTAAGGAAAATCCTTCCTTTAAGTATCATTTCTAGCTCTCAGACCGCTACAACGAACCCAACCAACAATCAAAGACAATGGTCATCTACTCTTTTCAAACCATTATACATGTCAGCCATACCAGGATACCCTAGGCAAATGCCACCCAAGTATGAAAAGTGGTTTCCTAAATTTACCGATACTGATGCAATCAGTGCTGAATAACACATGAGAAACTTCTAGGCATTTTTCCAGCTTCGCCCCATTAGTGACGATGCTGAAGATCTAGTCATGAAGTTTTTCTCTGCTACTCTTTATGATGCCTCAAGGTGTTGGTACCTGAGCCTTCCCGATGGAAGCATCAAAACCATGGATAGACTTGAAGAGGTCTTTCTCAAAATATGGAGTGTCAAAGAAGACCCTAATATGCTCCTCACCCGACTAAAAAACCTTGCCAAATATGAAAATGAGTCCATTCGGGAGTTCCACACCAGATTTGAGACTTTGCTGCAAAGAATTCCCCCAAGCCATCATCCGAAAGATGACTACCTCGTCCATGTTTACACTAGATCTTTCAATGGCCAACTAGGGTATCTTCTTAGAGACAAAACCCCCCAGTCCATTCAAGAATCCCAAGAGCTCGCTACTAAAATAGAGGGAAACCTCCTTTCATCCAAGATTGAGCCTTTTGCTAACCCAAGGGGGAGAATAGACACTAAACCAAAGATAGGTCACAATGCTGAGCCTACTTTAGATCTATGTACCAGAATCACCAAACTACAAGCTTCTATGGATGGTATCATAAAAAATCAAGAGGAAATGATGAACAAGATCGTCAAGTTTGAAAGATCTCAGACCCAGGCACCCAGGGTTCCGTACAAAGGGAAATTCCTGAAAGGGTGCCAATTTTATAAACCAGAGAATGAGCATGAAGTTCCAAAGACTTTTTCCCCTGCAAACGTTGTTGATGAAAATTCTTGGTGCCTGGAATGTAGCAAAGCACATTGGGAACATGAGTGCCCCTAAAATGGTGGCCATCAACAAGTCAACAACATGGATTGTTTCATGGAGTTTCCTCATATAAATATCACAGATGCAGAACATCAGGAATCCATGAAAGAAGCAGCCAGATTAGTAAGGATGAGGTGATAAACAATCTGGATCAAGAATCACGAGAAAATCTAAAGAAACAAGAATTTCAGGTGTACAAAAGAAAGAATTTGAAACAACGAGTTGCTAATCGGGCAAAGCCCCCACCCTTGGAAATGCTTCTTTCCAATACATCCAAGGCTGACAAGGTTGATTTTAACTTTGACTTTGAAGGGGCATTATCAAAAACGCATGTAAACGTCCCCCTAAGAGAAGCAATCAAGATCCCATCCATCATGGAATGATTTGACACTTTCTTTTCGGGATCAAATGAGCCTATGGAACCCCCTATTATGTTGCAAGCTGATCACTTCAGGGTCCAATATGGTGAAAACCCTCCTTTCTTCATGAATTTGACAATGAATGGCAAAAACCTCAACAATTGCATGTTAGATACAGGTGCTGGTGCCAACATGATGTCACTTGTTAGAACACTATATAATAGGGGAATCAACATTCTGACTCTATCTATCTATTTCAGGCATTATGCTTTTTCTTATGATGCATGGTGAAGGCGATAGAAAGTGCTCGACACTGTCCAAGCATAAGATGAGTACTTGCACGCGAGCTTCAAGGCGAATCACGGTGCATTTTTTAGCAAAAATTATGAATTGGTTTGAATGGAAATTTTTTATTCTTGTGGTTTATTAGCAAAATTTGGTTTTTATAATCATTTTTTGGTATTTTAAGCCAAAATTGGCCCCTCGGCCTTTATGCAGAGTGTTCTGTTTTTTTTTTCAAAATATAAATTGTTCAAAAAATTATTTTCCAAAAAGTTATATTGACTGAGGGCCAATCCCCAAGCACTTGACACCGAGAGTTAGCACCATTTCACAAACCAACAACAAACACACGAGCCAACGCCAGCGCCAAACTCCAAAGATATCCTCGGGATCACTTCATCGGATTGCATTGTGGCTATTGGCACATATCAATACTCGTTTACCTTTTCTCCTCATGAATGTGGGATTAGTCTCCCAAAACTTTAAAAATAAAAACATAAATTTACTCTGTGCGCCCAGGTCTCGACCAGAGTTTATGTGTCAAGTAATGGCTAGGCGACGACAATCGATGTGTGTAGGTCCAGTTTTGATGCACCATATGTAGTAGAGATCATGTGCCAAGGCGACTGCGCAGGTGTCCGAGGGATGTACTAGGTGTGCTTTTTGTAGTGGAACTACTGTAATGAATATCAGTGAGAATAGCTCTGCTGACCCAAGAAATTTAAATGTTGTTGAAGACGATGAGCATCCCACATCAGATGAAAGTCATTCTGGAGAAGCAGGTAGTCCGCATTCTCAAGAGTCTAGCAAGAAACTTTCGGCAGCTGCTCCACCATTCAATCCCGGGATGTCTGCACCTATAATCCAAGTATTTGTAAATTCTAACCTTGTACAGTATCTACTGCAAACTGATATTCAGAAAAGAACAGAAAAGATACAATGGCAAAAACATTACACAGAGATTTTTCACCTGGAAACCCAAACCGGGAAAACCAGCATATATTATATTCATACAACTGTGTTACATTGTTTACAATACAATATACATATAGGAGCCAGCAGCATCCAAAACCCTAACCCAATGACCTGGATTAGTCCAAAACCCTAATTCCTTAACCAGAAATAGAAAACCATCGGCAAAAACCATGTGCCGAAAACCACCTA
>SNQJ01S0001421.1:91710-127231 GCA_010110895.2 Picea sitchensis | reverse complement strand
CCAAAACCCTAATTCCTTAACCAGAAATAGAAAACCATCGGCAAAAACCATGTGCCGAAAACCACCTAATATCATGTGTTCCCGGAAATATGTCATCCCGGAAATATGTCGGCCCAATTTTTTTTTTTTCGGGGGCGTTGCCCCCGAACCCCAACGCGGGGGGGCCTAGCGGCCCCCCCTCTTACCCCCCTGTGCGCTCGACGCAAGCGCTCAGACACTACTACTCGTGCAAAGAATATAACACATACCCAACAGGATTTGGCACAATTGAAGTAACCCCTTTCAAAGATGGAAGAGCTTCCGATCCTGGTGGCATTTTACCTCGTCCATTAATCATTCCTCCCGTGAGAAATACAATGGTAGCTGTTACACCTATCTGTAAATCACCTAATCAGTCTCCTGCAACAAGGGTGCCTTATGGTCCTTGTTTATTAGGTCACAACAGAGCATCCCCTTGTGCTCCCCGCATTAAACCCCAATACATCCCAAATGGGGAGAAAACAACTGAAGGAAATGGTCTCAATGTTCCATGCAAAATTATGAACCCAGATGCACCTAAATTTGTACCTGGAAAAGCTTGGCAACAATCTCAGTCTACACCTCCTCCTATTATCTCACCTAGACAAACCAACTCTCCTGATGATGATACAGAAGCTCAATATGACGATAGTGAAAAGTCTCCAGTGTGCGAGATTGTAACAACCGATGTCCCAAAAGTTATTTCAAACAAGGTTGAAGTGGCTACTATTCCAAAACAAAATGGGTCTGAAGACACTTTGGATGGTACAGTCCTAATTGAAAAAAATGAAGCGGTTCTGAAAAATAGAGAAGACAATGAAGAAAAAGATAATGATTCATGTAAGATTGATTTTAAGCATGATGAAACCCAAGAGCAACAACTTCCAAATGTTTCTCAAGCTTCAATCTAGCAAAAGACGGATCTAGATGAGAAAAAATATCATGATTCAGGAACCAAGCTTCCTATTTCTACAGTTTTGAAGAGCACTTCATGGGTTGATTGTGTTAGTAGTGAGAGTGAAACTGAGGTCGATTATGCTTTAGATCCTGTTAAAGGTGACAGTGCAGTAGTTGCCATTTTATATACAAACAAAGGAAGCAATAACACAAATTCCGAGTTCAGTGGAAGTGAAACCAGCACTGAAGAAGCATCAAGAAAGAACCACTTTGGCAATTCTCAACTGGAATGTTCTAATGGTCAAACCACAGAGCAAATAAAGAAAACTAATGATGAGAAAAGCCTAAAGGAAGAACCTTTGGCAGAAAATGGACATAATCTGAGTGAGTGCTCCGAAAGAAATGATAGTGGTAGTGGAGACGGCGGTGCAATCAATAAAAATAAGCCAAGAGATAGAGATGGGTTCACTCTTGTAACCAAAAGGAAGAGAAACTATAGAAACCATGAGTTCAAGAACCCAACGAAAAGTGTATACAAACAACAACCAAATGGTTCTTCTGCAGCTCAGTCATCCAAAGAATATAATGGTGCAAACATGGTTTTGGGTCTTCGTGGAGATAGCACAACAGTTAATGATAAAACAAAAGTGATAGAAAAGCTGAATGACAAAACCACAACAAAGCCTGTTTCTGTTGAGATGCCAGACTTAATAGATACTAGCGAAATGGACTTGCTTGGAGATGGAGGTGTGTCAAAGGAAAAAGATACTGATACCACGACAACATCAATTACTGTAGATTGGCAAATAAGACCCAAATTCCGCCAGAATGAATGGAGCAGAACCACGATTCGAGGCAGCAGTTGAGGAAGATCAGGGAGCAAATGGCAACTCGACCAGGGGCAATTTAAATTATCTAGACAAATGGAAAAGTCTTCCCGCATTTTAGGCAGAGGTTTAAACACAATTTCCCCCAG
This sequence comes from Picea sitchensis, assembly GCA_010110895.2. Classification (NCBI taxonomy): domain Eukaryota; kingdom Viridiplantae; phylum Streptophyta; class Pinopsida; order Pinales; family Pinaceae; genus Picea; species Picea sitchensis. Next base: position 125,340 of record SNQJ01S0001421.1, on the reverse strand, counting down.
TTGGAAGCGAATTCGTTACAACAAGAAGAAAAAAAATGACAGATGGCCCAGATTTTATGGCAAAGATCCCCCAACAACTCAACATTCATTTCCAGCAGTTCGAGAATTTTAGAGACCCATCAAAGTTTCTCAAATAAGTTGTTATTTACATTTTTTTCGATTTGGTTTATGGGAGACCATTTGCGATAGGTGTCTATCTTTGTAACTGTTTTCTATTTTCAGAAAACAGAGGTAGAGGGCGAGTCTTGGAAAGGCTGATGGATTTTTGTATATATGCAGAGGTAATAGATGAAAGTGGGGTTCGGGCTGAGTAGGAGAGGGTTCGACCTGTGTAAAGTTCCCTTTGGTTCGACCTGTGTGAGGGGGTTCGACCTGTAGGAAATTATTTCCCTTTTTGCTGCACAGTGGGCTGTGTTTGGCCAGAAAACGTTTTCTCTAATCTTTAATTATTGATCAGTAATTGGGCATGCTGTTTACATGATTCTTGTGCGGAGGTGTTGGTGGTGTTTCCCTTCTTTGTTAAGTGTTTTCCTGTTATCATTTTGCTTGTTTTCAATTTCTCATTGTCAGAAGATAGTAACAGAGCAGAATTTATTAGAAAATACTCTGCATCTGATCTTGTGATAATCTTTATTTTTTCTTCTGAAGCCCAGTTTAGGAATTCTTAGCTGCTCCTTTGATTGGATTTTTCCTCCCCTAGATGTTCCTCAAATCGACACCATCAAAACTTATTTCGATCCAACATTTCTGCTACCTTGCCCTGTGTAAGAACTTTGTCCATATCTGAGAATGAATAACATATTTAAGCGCAGACCCCATTTGCCCAATGGCCCTCCTTGCTGTCCCAAAACAACCATTTAAAAACCCCAACCCCATATTTTCATTACTTTCATAGCTAGCCTAAAATCCATCCCATACAAACCAAGTTAAATCGAAAAGAGAGATCCCTCTCTGAGTCTTTGAGGGCTAGATCCAAGACTCCAAGTGGTTCGAGGTTACCTCTGTGATTGCCTCCGCAGCCTTAGGAAAATTATAGAGCGTTAACATTTTTGGCGAATCCACTGGGGAAGTTCTCCAGAGGTGCACTTCAAGTTCAGATTTGACTTCTGATGGTGAACAAAAGCCAAACACAGGAAGGCTGTACCATTCACCTGGTGACTCCATTGTTCAAGATCCCGAGCTTCAAAGTTCACAAGTGACTTCACTGCTGAGGAATCCAGATTTCAAAGCCTTGATGATGTTTCAAGATGACAGGGTATGTGGAAAATCCTATATCTTGTGAAGCCATAAAAGAATTCAGGGGTAATTTAGCAAAATTTCACATTGACGAAGTCTTTTTAACAATTGTGTTTCGTATTTTGGAATCGAGCAAATTTTCTCCTAAAAGTAAAATTTGTTTTCTTGAGCTAGTTATTGAAAAGTTTGAAAATGATATTGAACTTTTGGATTCTCAAATTCAGTCATATAATTTCCTAGATCTCAAAGAATTCTTGGAAAATMTTCCTTCTCCAAAGCAAGAGRAAATCRTACTACCTGTTGATTTGMAGATTGATGATGATTATGTTTTCAAGTATAAGGHTGAAGTTGTAGATGCAKGGTTTRATTTTRARGATGRAACTGATYYACTAGTCATAGAAGATCTAGGAACGAATATCATGCATCATGCTTTAATTGATCCTATAGCAGATTACATGGAGGTTTATGTTAGCTTGAGTTTTCAAACATGTATTCTCTATAACGACCAAATATGTCACCAGTTGCCAGTACATATATATGCCTTGATTTTCATCAAGCACAATGAGGAAACCCAATCATGGGATCAACTGCTGGGTTGGCTTCATTGGCACTTTTTCATTACCTGATTGAAGCAGTAACTGTTAGCAAAGTAGGGTAGGTAGGAGTGTGCCAATAATCTCAACAGAATGAGCATCTTTTCTTTTTCGTCTCTTCATCGTTTTAATTTCAGTTTACAGTTTGGGGGTAGCCCAATGATCAGCTGGTCTGCGAAATTCAGAGTTCAGCGGTTCTAGACATCTCCTTCAGAGCTATCTTCCCCAGGTGGAGCCTATGTTAGAACCCTATATAATAGAGGAATCAACATTCTAACTCTATCTATCTATTTCAGGCATTATGATTTTTCTCATGACACATGGTGAAGGCGACAGAAAGTGCTCGACACTGTCCAAGCATAAGATGAGTACTTGCACGCGAGCTTCAAGGCAAATTCCGGTGCATTTTTTAGCAAAAATTATGAATTGGTTTTAATGGAAATTTTTTATTCTTGTGGTTTATTAGCCAAATTTGGTTTTTATAATCAATTTTTGCCCTTTTAAGCCAAAATTGGCCCCTCAGCCTTTATGCAGAGTGTTTTGTTTTGGTTTTCAAAATATAAATTGTTGAAAAAATTATTTCCCAAAAAGTTATATTGGCCGAGGGCCAATCCCCAAGAACTCGACACTGAGAGTTAGCACCATTTCACAAACAAACAACAAATACACAAGCCAGTGCCAACGCCAAACTCCAAAGATAGCCTTGGGCTCACTTCATCGGATTGCATTGTGGTTATTGGCACATATCAATACTCGTTTACCTTTTCTCCTCATGAATGTGGGATTAGTCCCCCAAAACTTTAAAAATAAAAACACAGAGTTACTCTGTGCGCCCAGGTGTCGACCAGAGTTTATGTGTCAAGTAATGGCTAGGTGACGACAGTCGATGTGTGCAGGTCCAGTTTTGATGCGCCATATGTAGTAGAGATCATATGCCAAGGCGACTACGCAGGTGTCCGAGGGATGTACCGGGTGTGCTTTTTGTAGTGGAACTACTGCAATGAATATCAATGAGAATAGCTCTGCTGACCCAAGAAATTTAAATGTTGTTGAAGAAGATGAGCAACCCACATCAGATGAAATTCGTTCTGGAGAAGTAGGTAGTCTGCATTCTCAAGAGTCCAGCAAGAAACTTTCGGCAACTGCTCCACCATTCAATCCCGGGATGTTTGCACCTATAATCCAAGTATTTGGCACAATTGCAGTAACCCCTTTCAAAGATGGAAGAGCTTCCGATCATGGTGGCATTTTACCTCGTCCATTAATCATTCCTCCCGCGAGCAATACAATGGCAGCTGTTACACCTATTCGTAAATCACCTCATCAGTCTCCTGCAACAAGGGTGCCTTATGGTCCTTGTTTGTCAGGTCACAACAGAGCATCCCCTCGTGCTCCCCGCATTAAACCCCAATACATCCCAAATGGGGAGAAAACAACCGAAGGAAATGGTCTCAATGTTCCCTGCAAAATTATGAACCCAGATGCACCTGAATTTGTACCTGGAAAAGCTTGGCAACAATCTCATTCTACACCTCCTCCTGTTATCTAAAACTAGACAAACCAACTCTCTTGATGATGATACAGAAGCTCAATGTGACGACAGTGAAAAGTCCCCAGTGTGCGAGATTGTAACAACCGATATCCCAAAAGTTATTTCAAACAAGGTTGAAGTGGCTACTATTCCAAAACAAAATGGGTCTGTAGACACTTTGGATGGTACAGTCCTAATTGAAAAAAATGAAGCGGTTCTGAAAAATAGAGAAGACAATGAAGAAAAAGATAATGATTCATGTAAGATTGATTTTAAGCATGATGAAACCCAAGAGAAACAACTTCCAAATGTTTCTCAAGATTCAATCCAGCAAAAGACGGATCCAGATGAGAAAAAATATCATGATTCAGGAATCAAGCTTCCTGTTTCTACAGTTTTGAAGAGCACTTCATGGGCTGATTGTGTTAGTAGTGAGATTAAAACTGAGGTTGATGATGCTTTAGATCCTGTTATAGGTGACAGTGCAGTAGTTACCATTTTATATACAAACAAAGGAAGCAACAACACAAATTCCTAGTTCAGTGGAAGTGAAACCAACACTGAGGAAGCATCAAGAAAGAACCACTTTGGAAGTTCTCAACTGGAATGTTCTAATGGTCAAACCATAGAGAAAATAGAGCAAACTGACGACGAGAAAAGCCTAAAGGAAGAACCTTTGGCAGAAAATGGACATAATCTGAGTGAGTGCTCTGAAAGCAGTGACAGTGGTAGTGGAGACGGGGGTGCAATCAATAAAAATAAGCCAAGAGATAGAGATGGGTTCACTCTTGTAACCAAAAGGAAGAGAAACTATAGAAACCACGAGTTCAAGAACCCAACTAAAAGTGTATACAAACATCAACCAAATGGTTCTTCTGCACCTCAGTCATCCAATGAATATAATGGTGCAAACAGGGTTTTGGGTCTTCGTGGAGATAGCACAACAGTTAATGATAAAACCACAGTGACAAAAAAGATGAATGGAAAAACCACAGAAAATCCTGTTTCTGTTGAGATGCCAGACTTAATAGATACTAGCGAAATGGACTTGCTTGGAGATGGAGGTGTGTCAAAGGAAAAAGATACTGATACCACGACAACATCAACTACTGTAGATTGGCAGACAAGACCCAAATTCCGCCAGAATGAATGGAGCAGATCCACGATTCGAGGAAGCAATTGAGGAAGATCAGGGAGGATATGGCAGGTCGACCAGGGGCAATTTAAATTCTCTAGACAAATGGAAAAGTCTTCCCGCATTTCAGGTAGAGGTTTAAACACAATTTCCCCCAGTTGGAAGCGAATTCATGACAACAAGAAGAAAAAAAATGACATATGGCCCAGATTTTATGGCAAAGATCCCCCAACAACTCAACATTCATTTCCAACAGTTCCATAATTCGAGAGACCCATCAAACTTTCTCAAATAAGTTGTTATTTACATTTTTTTTGATTTGGTTTATGGGAGACCATCTGCGACAGGTGTCTATCTTTGTAACTATTTTATATTTTCAGAAAATAGAGGTAGAGGGCGAGTCTTGGCAAGGCTGAGGGATTTTTGTATATATGCAGAGGTAATAGATGAAAGCAGGGTTCGGGTTGAGTAGGAAAGGGTTCGACCTGTGTAAAGTTCCCTTTGGTTCGACGTGTGTGAGGGGGTTCGACCTGTAGGAAATTTTTTCCCTTTTTGCTGCATAGTGGGCTGTATTTGGCCAGAATTTTTTTTCTGTAATCTTTAATGATTGATCAGTAATTGGGCATGCTGTTTACATGATTCTTGTGCGGAGGTGTTGGTGGCGTTTCCCTTCTTTGTTAAGTCTTTTCCTGTTATCATTTTGCTTGTTTTCAATTTCTCATTGTCAGAAGATAGTAACAGAGCAGAATTTATTAGAAAATACTCTGCATCTGATCTTGTGATAATCTTTATGTTTTCTTCTGAAGCCTAGTTTAGGAATTCTTAGCTGCTCCTTTGATTGGCTTTTTTCTCCCCTAGTTCTTCCTCAAATAGACACCATCAAAATTTATTCCGATCCAACATTTCCGCTACCTTGGCCTGTGTAAGAACTTTGTCCAGATTTGAGAATGAATCACATATTTAAGCGCAGACCCTATTTGCGCAATGGCCCTCCTTGCTGTCCCAAAACAACCATTTAAAAACCCCAACCCCATACTTTCATTACTTTCATAGATAGCCTAAAATCCATCCCATACAAACCAAGTTAAATCGAAAAGAGAGATCCCTCTCTGAGTCTTGGAGGGCTATATCCAAGACTCCAAGTGGTTCGAGGTTACCTCTGTGATTGCCTCTGTAGCCTTAGGAAAATTACAGAGTGTTAACATTTTTTGGCGACTCCACTGGGGAACTTCTCTAGAGGTGCACTTCAAGTTCATATTTGACTTCTGATGGTGAATAGAAGCCAAACACAGGAAGGCTGTACCATTCACCTGGCGACTCCATTGTTCAAGATCCTGAGCTTAAAAGTTCACAAGCGACTTCACTGTTGAAGAATCCATATTTCAAAGCCTTGATGATGTTTCAAGATGACAGGGTATGTGGGAAATCCTATATCTTGTGAATCCATAGAAGAATTCAGGGGTAAGTTAGCAAAATTTCACATTGACGAAGACTTTTTAACAACTGTGTTTCGTATTTTGGAATCGAGCAAATTTTCTCCTAAAAGTAAAATTTGTTTTCTTGAGCTAGTTATTGAAAAGTTCAAAAATGATATTGAACTTTTGGGTTCTCAAATTCAGTCATATAATTTCCTAGATCTCAAAGAATTCTTGGAAAATCTTCCTTCCCCAAAGCAAGAGGAAATCGTACTACCTGTTGATTTGCAGATTGATGATGATTATGTTTTCAAGTATAAGGCTGAAGTTGTATATGCAGGGTTTAATTTTGAAGATGGAACCGATCTACTAGTCATAGAAGATCTAGGAGCAAATATCATGCATCATGCTTTAATTGATCCTATAGCAGATTACATGGAGGTACACATTTCACCAAATATGTCACCAGTTGCCAGTACATATTTCAGCCTTGATTTTCATCAAGCATGATGAGGAAACCCAATCATGGGATCAACTGCTGGGTTGGCTTCATTGGCACTTTTTCATTACTTGATTGAAGCAGTAACTGTTAGCAAAGTAGGGTAGGTAGGAGTGTGCCAATAATCTCAACAGAATGAGCATCTTTTCTTTTTCGTCTCTTCATAGTTTTAATTTCAGTTTACAGTTTGGGGGCAACCCAATGATCAGTCAGTCTGCGAAATTCAGAGTTCAGTGGTTCTAGACATCTCCTTCGGAGCTATCTTCCCCAGGTGGAGCCTATGTTAGAATCCTATATAATAGGGGAATCAGTATTCTGACTCTATCTATCTATTTCAGCCATTATGCTTTTTCTCATGACGCATGGTGAAGGCGGAAGAAAGCGCTCGACACTGTCCAAGCATAAGATGAGTACTTGCACGCGAGCTTCAAGGTGAATTTTGGTGCATTTTTTAGCAAAAATTATGAATTGGTTTGAATGGAAATTTTTTATTCTTGTGGGTTATTAGCCAAATTTGGTTTTTATAATCAATTTTTGGTCTTTTAAGCCAAAATTGGCCCCTCGGCCTTTATGCAGAGTGTTCTGTTTTATTTTAGAAAATATAAATTGTTGAAAAAATTATTTTCCAAAAAGTTATATTGGTCGAGGGCCAATCCCCAAGCACTCGACACTGAGAGTTAGCACCATTTCACAATCCAACAACAAACACACAAGCCAGTACCAGCACCAAACTCCAAAGATAGCCTCAGGCTCACTTCATCAGATTGCATTGTGGCTATTGGCACATATCAATACTTGTTTACCTTTATTCCTCATGAATGTGGGATTAGTCCCCCAAAAATTTAAAAATAAAAACACAGAGTTACTCTGTGCGCCCAGGTGTCGACCAGAGTTTATGTGTCAAGAAATGGCTAGGCGACGACAGTCGATGTGAGCAGGTCCAGTTTTGATGCGCCATATGTAGTAGAGATCATGTGCCAAGGCGATTGTGCAGGTGTCTGAGGGATGTACCAGGTGTGCTTTTTGTAGTGGAACTACTGCAATGAATATCAATGAGAATAGCTCTGCTGACCCAGGAAATTTAAATGTTGTTGAAGAAGATGAGCAACCCACATCAGATGAAAGTCATTCTGGAGAAGTAGGCAGTCTGCATTCTCAAGAGTCTAACAAGAAACTTTCGGCAGCTGCTCCACCATTCAATCCTGGGATGTCTGCACCTATAATCCAAGTATTTGGCACAATTACAGTAACCCCTTTCAAATATGGAAGAGCTTCCGATCCTAGTGGCATTTTACCTCGTCCATTAATCATTTCTCCAGCGAGCAATAATATGGAAGCTGTTACACCTATCCCTAAATCACCTCATCAGTCTCCTGCAACAAGGGTGCCTTATGGTCCTTGTTTATCAGGTCACAACAGAGCATTCCCTCATGCTCCTCGCATTAAACCCCAATACATCCCAAATGGGAAGAAAAAAATCGAAGGAAATGGTCTCAATGTTCCCTGCAAAATTATGAACCCAGATGCACTTGAATTTGTACATGGAAAAGCTTGGCAACAATCTCAGTCTACACCTCCTCCTGTTATCTCACCTAGACAAACAAACTCTCTTGATGATGATACAGAAGCTCAATGTGACGACAGTGAAAGGTCTCCAGTGTGAGAGATTGTAACAACCGATGTCCCAAAAGTTATTTCAAACAAGGTTGAAGTGGCTACTATTCCAAAACAAAATGGGTCTGAAGACACTTTGGATGGTACAATCCTAATTGAAAAAAATGAAGCGGTTCTGAAAAATAGAGAAGACAATGAAGAAAAAGATAATAATTCATGTAAGATTGATTTTAAGCATGATGAAACCCAAGAGAAACAACTTCCAAATGTTTCTCAAGATTCAATCCAGCAAAAGACAGATCCAGATGAGAAAATATATCATGATTCAGGAATCAAGCATCCTGCTTCTACAATTTTGAAGAGCACTTCATGGGATGATTGTGTTAGCAGTGAGAGTGAAACTGAGGTTGATGATGCTTTAGATCCTGTTAAAGGTGACAGTGCAGTAGTTGCCATTTTATATACAAACAAAGGAAGCAACAACACAAATTCCTAGTTCAGTGGATGTGAAACCAACACTGAAGGAGCATCAAGAAAGAACCACTTTGGAAGTTCTCAACTGGAATGTTCTAATGGTCAAACCACAGAGAAAATAAAGCAAACTGACGACGAGAAAAGCCTAAAGGAAGAACCTTTGGAAGAAAATGGACATAATCTGAGTGAGTGCTCCGAAAACAGTGACAGTGGTAGTGGAGAGGGGGGTGCAATCAATAAAAATAAGCCAAGAGATAGAGATGGGTTCACTCTTGTAACCAAAAGGAAGAGAAACTATAGAAACCACGAGTTCAAGAACCCAACTAAAAGTTTATACAAACAACAACCAAATGGTTCTTCTGCACCTCAGTCATCCAAAGAATATAATGGTGCAAACAGGGTTTTGGGTCTTTATGGAGATAGCACAACAGTTAATGATAAAACCACAGTGACAGAAAAGCTGAATGACAAAACCACAACAAAGCTTGTTTCTATTGAGATGCCAGATTTAATAGATACTAGCGAAATGGACTTGCTTGGAGATGGAGGTGTGTCAAAGGAAAAATATACTGATACCACGACAACATCAACTACTGTAGATTGGTAGACAAGACCCAAGTTCCGCCAGAATGAATGGAGCAGATCCACGATTCGAGGCAACAGTTGAGGAAGATCAGGGAGCAGATGGCAGCTCGACTAGGGGAAATTTAAATTCTCTAGACAAATGGCAAAGCCTTCCCGCAATTCAGGCAGAGGTTTAAACACAATTTTCCCCAGTTGGAAGCGAATTCATGACATCAAGAAGAAAAAAAATGACAGATGGCCCATATTTTATGGCAAATATCCCCCAACAACTCAACATTCATTTCCAGCAGTTCCAGAATTCGAGAGACCCATAAAAATTTCTCAAATAAGTTGTTATTTACATTTTTTTCGATTTGGTTTATGGGAGACCATCTATGACAGGTGTCTATCTTTGTAACTATTTTCTGTTTTCAGAAAACAAAGGTAGATGCCGAGTGTTGGAAAGGCTGAGGGATTTTTGTATATATGCAGAGGTAATAGATGAAAGTGGGGTTTGGGCTGAGTAGGAGAGGGTTCGACCTGTGTGAGGGGGTTCGACCTGTAGGAAATTGTTTCCCTTTTTGCTGCACAATGGGCTGTGTTTGGCAAGAAATTTTTTTCTGTAATCTTTAATGATTGATCAGTAATTGGGCATGCTGTTTACATGATTCTTGTGCGGAGGTGTTGGTGGCGTTTCCCTTCTTTGTTAAGTGTTTTCCTGTTATCATTTTGCTTGTTTTCAATTTCTCATTGTCAGAAGATAGTAACAGAGAAGAATTTATTAGCAAATACTCTGCATCTGATCTTGTGATAATCTTTATGTTTTCTTCTGAAGCCCAGTTTAGGAATTCTTAACTGCTCCTTTAATTGGCTTTTTCCTCCCCTAGTTCTTCCTCAAATCGAAACCATCAAAACTTATTTCGATCCAACATTTCCGCTACCTTGCCCTGTGTAAGAACTTTTTCCAGATCTGAGAATGAATCACATATTTAAGCGCATACCCCATTTTCCCAATGACCCTCCTTGCTGTCCCAAAACAACCATTTAAAACCCCCAACCCCATACTTTCATTACTTTCATATCTAGCCTAAAATCCATCCCATACAAACCAAGTTAAATCGAAAAGAGAGATCCCTCTCTGAGACTTGGAGGGCTAGATCCAAGACTCCAAGTGGTTCGAGGTTACCTCTGTGATTGCCTCCGCAGCCTTAGGCAAATTACAGAGCGTTAACATTTTTGGCGACTCCACTGGGGAACTTCTCCAGAGGTGCACTTCAAGTTCAGATTTGACTTCTGATGGTGAACAGAAGCCAAACATAGGAAGGTTGTACCATTCACCTGGCGACTCCATTGTTCAAGATCCCGAGCTTCAAAGTTCACAAGCGACTTCCCTGCTTAAGAATCCAGATTTTAAAGCCTTGATGATGTTTCAAGATGATAGGGTATGTGACAAATCCTATATCTTGTGAAGCCATAGAAGAATTCAGGGGTAAGTTAGCAAAATTTCACATTGAAAAAGACTTTTTAACAACTGTGTTTCATATTTTGGAATCGAGCAAATTTTCTCCTAAAAGTAAAATTTGTTTTCTTGAGCTAGTTATTGAAAAGTTTGAAAATGATATTGAACTTTTGGATTCTCAAATTTAGTGATATAATTTCCTAGATCTCAAAGAATTCTTGGAAAATATTCCTTCTCCAAAGCAAGAGGAAATCGTACTACCTGTTGATTTGCAGATTGATGATGATTATGTTTTTAAGTATAAGGCTGAAGTTGTAGATGCAGGGTTTAATTTTGAAGATGGAACCAATCTACTAGTCATAGAAGATCTAGGAACGAATATCATGCGTCATGCTTTAATTGATCCTATAGAAAATTACATGGAGGTTTATGTTAGCTTGAATTTTCAAACATGTATTCTCTATAACGACCAAATATGTCACCAGTTGCCAGTACATATTTCAGACTTGATTTTAATCAAGCACGATGAGGAAACCCAATCATGGGATCAACTGCTGGGTTGGCTTCATTGACACTTTTTCATTACCTGATTGAAGCAACAACTGCTAGCAAAGTAGGGTAGGTAGGAGTGTGCCAATAATCTCAACATAATGAGCATCTTTTCTTTTTCATCTCTTCATGGTTTTATTTTCAGTTTACAGTTTGGGGGTAGCCCAATGATCAGTTGGTCTACAAAATTTAGAGTTCAACGGTTCTAGACATCTCCTTCAGAGCTATCTTCCCCAGGTGGCGCCTATGTTAGAACCCTATATAATAGTGGAATCAGTATTCTGACTCTATCTATCTATTTCATGCATTATTCTTTTTCTCATGATGCATGGTGAAGGCGGCAAAAAGCGCTCGACACTATCCAAGCATAAGATGAGTACTTGCACGTGAGCTTCAAGGCGAATTCCGGTGCATTTTTTAGCAAAAAATATGAATTGGTTTGAATGGCAAAATTTTATTCTTGTGGTTTATTAGCCAAATTTGGTTTTTATAATCAATTTTTGGTCTTTTAAGCCAAAATTGGCCCCTCGGCCTTTATGCAGAGTGTTCTATTTTGTTTTTCAAAATATAAATTGTTGAAAAAATTATTTTCCAAAAAGTTATAATGGTCGAGGGCCAATCCCCAAGAACTCGACACTAAGAGTTAGCACCATTTCAAAAACCAACAACAAACACACGAGCCAGCGCCAGCGCCAAACTCCAAAGATAGCCTCGAGCTCACTTCATCAGATTGCATTGTGGCTATTGACATATATCAATACTGGTTTACCTTTTCTCCTCATGAGTGTGGGATTAGTCCCCCAAAACTTTAAAAATAAAAACACAGAGTTACTCTGTGCGCCCAGGTGTCGACCAGAGTTTATGTGTCAAGTAATGGCTAGGCGACGAAAATCGATGTGTGCAGGTCCAGTTTTGATGCGCCATATGTAGTAGAGATCATGTGCCAAGGCGATTGCGTAGGTGTCCGAGGGATGTACCAGGTGTGATTTTTGTAGTGGAACTACTGCAGTGAATATCAGTGAGAATAGCTCTGCTGACCCAGGAAATTTAAATGTTGTTGAAGAAGATGAGCAGCCCGCATCAGATGAAAGTCATTCTGGAGAAGCAGGCAGTCCGCATTCTCAAGAGTCTAGCAAGAATCTTTCGGCATCTGCTCCACCATTCAGTCCCGGGATGTCTGCACTTATAATCAAAGTATTTGGCACAATTGCAGTAACCCCTTTCAAAGATGGAATAGATTCCGATCATGGTGGCATTTTACCTCGTCCATTAATCATTCCTCCCGCGAGCAATACAATGGAAGCTGTTCCACCTATCCGTAAATCACCTCATCAGTTTCCTGCAACAAGGGTGCCTTATGGTCCTTGTTTGTCAGGTCACAACAAAGCATCCCCTCGTGCTCCCCGCATTAAACCCCAATACATCCCAAATGGGGAGAAAACAACCGAAGGAAATGGTCTCAATGTTTGCTGCAAAATTATGAACCCAGATGCACCTGAATTTGTACCTGGAAAAGCTTGGCAACAATCTCAATCTACACCTCCTCCTGTTATCTCACCTAGACAAACCAACTCTCTTGATGATTATACTAAAGCTCAATGTGACGACAGTGAAAAGTCTCCAGTGTGCGAGATTGTAACAACCGATGTCCCAGAATTTATTTCAAACAAGGTTGAAGTGGCTACTATTCCAAAACAAAATGGGTCTGAAGACACTTTGGATGGTACAGTCCTAATTGAAAAAAATGAAGCGGTTCTGAAAAATAGAGAAGACAATGAAGAAAAAGATAATGATTCATGTAAGATTGATTTTAAGCATGATGAAACCCAAGAGCAACAACTTCCAAATGTTTCTCAAGATTCAATCCAGCAAAAGACGGATCCAGATGAGAAAAAATATCATGATTCAGGAATCAAGATTCCTGTTAGCAGTGAGAGTGAAACTGAGCTTGATGATGCTTTAGATCCTGTTAAAGGTGACAGTGTAGTAGTTGCCATTTTATATACAAACAAAGGAAGCAACAACAAAAATTTCTAGTTCAGTGGAAGTGAAACCAGCACTGAAGAAGCATCAAGAAAGAACCAGTTTGGTAGTTCTCAACTGAAATGTTCTAATGGTCAAACCGCAGAGCAAATAAATCAAACTGATGACGAGAAAAGACTAAAGGAAGAACCTTTGGCAGAAAATGGACATAATCTGTGTGAGTGCTCCGAAAGCAGTGACAGTGGTAGTGGAGACGGGGGTGCAATCAATAAAAATAAGCCAAGAGATAGAGATGGGTTCACTCTTGTAACCAAAAGGAAGAGAAACTATAGAAACCACGAGTTCAAGAACCCAACTAAAAGTGTATACAAACAACAACCAAATGGTTCTTCTGCACCTCAGTCATCCAAAGAATATAATGGTGCAAACAGGGTTTTGGGTCTTCATGGAGATAGCACAACAGTTAATGATAAAACCACAGTGACAGAAAAGTTGAATGACAAAACCATAGCAAAGCATGTTTCTGTTGAGATGCCAGACTTAATAGATACTAGCATAATGGACTTGCTTGGAGATGGAGGTGTGTCAAAGGAAAAAGATAATGATACCACAACAACATCAACTACTGTAGATTTTTAGACAAGACCCAAATTCCGCCAGAATGAATGGAGCAGATCCATGATTCGAGGCAGCAGTTGAGGAAGATCAAGGATAAGATGGTAGCTCGACCAGGGGCAATTTAAATTCTCTAGACAAATGGGAAAGTCTTCCTGCATTTCAGGCAGAGATTTAAACACAACTTCCCCCAGTTGGAAGAGAATTCGTGACAACAAGAAGAAAAAAAATGACAGATGGCCCATATTTTATGGAAAAGATCCCCCAACATCTTAACATTCATTTCTAGCAGTTCCAGAATTCGAGAGACCCATCAAACTTTCTCAAATATGTTGTTATTTACATTTTTTTCGATTTGGTATATGGGAGACCATCTGCAATAGGTGTCTATCTTTGTAACTGTTTTCTATTTTCAGAAAACAGAGGTAGAGGGAGAGTCTTGGCAAGGCTGAGGGATTTTTGTATATATGCAGAGGTAATAGTTGAAAGCGGGGTTCGGGCTGAGTAGGAGAGTGTTCGACCTGTGTAAAGTTCCCTTTGGTTCGACCTGTGTGAGGGGGTTCGACCTGTAGGAAATTTTTTCCCTTTTTGCTGGACAGTGGGTTGTGTTTGGCCAGAAAACTTTTTCTGTAATCTTTAATGATTGATCAATAATTGGGCATGCTGTTTATAGTATTCTTGTGCGGAGGTGTTGGTGGCATTTCCCTTCTTTGTTAAGTGTTTTCCTGTTATCATTTTGCTTGTTTTGAATTTCTCATTGTCAGAAGATAGTAACAGAGCATAATTTATTAGCAAATACTCTGCATCTGATCTTGTGATAATCTTTATGTTTTATTTTGAATCCCAGTTTAGGAATTTTTAGCTTCTCCTTTGATTGGATTTTTCCTCCCCTAGCACCATCAAAACTTATTTCGATCCAACATTTCGGCTACCTTTCCCTGTGTAAGAACCTTTTCCAGATCTGAGAATGAATCACATATTTAAGCGCAGACCCCATTTTCCCAATGGCCCTTCTTGCTGTCCCAAAACAACCATTTAAAAACCCCAACCCCATAATTTCATTACTTTCATAGCTAGCCTAAAATCCATCCCATACAAACCAAGTTAAATCGAAAAGAGAGATCCCTCTCTGAGTCTTGGAGGGCTAGATCCAAGACTCCAAGTGGTTCGAGGTTACCTCTGTGATTGCCTCCGTAGCCTTAGGAAAATTACAGAGCATTAACATTTTTGGCGACTCCACTGGGGAACTTCTCCAGAGGTGCACTTCAAGATCAGATTTGACTTCTGATGGTGAACAGAAGCCAAACACAGGAAGGCTGTAGCATTCACCTGGCGACTCCATTGTTCAAGATCCCGAGATTCAAAGCTCACAAGTGACTTCATTGCTGAAGAATCCAGATTTCAAAGCCTTGATGATGTTTCAAGATGACAGGGTATGTGGGAAATCCTATATCTTGTGAAGCCATAGAAGAATTCAGGGGTAAGTTAGCAAAATTTCACATTGACGAAGACTTTTTAACAACTGTGTTTCGTATTTTGGAATCGAGAAAATTTTCTGCTAAAAGTAAAATTTGTTTTCTTGAGCTAGTTATTGAAAAGTTCGAAAATGGTATTGAACTTTTGGATTCTCAAATTCAGTCATATATTTTCCTAGATCTCAAAGAATTCTTGGAAAATATTCCTTCTCCAAAGCAAGAGGAAATCGTACTACCTATTGATTTGCAGATTGATGATGATTATGTTTTCAAGTATAAGGCTGAAGTTGTAGATGCAGTGTTTAATTTTGAAGATGGAACCGATCTACTAGTCATAGAAGATCTAGGAACGAATATCATGCATCTTGCTTTAATTGATCCTATAGCAGATTACATGGAGGTTTATGTTAGCTTGAGTTTTCAAATATGTATTCTCTATAACGACCAAATATGTCACCAGTTGCCAGTACATATTTCAGGCTTGATTTTCATCAAGCATGATGAGGAAACCCAATCATGGGATCAACTGCTGGGTTGGCTTCATTGGCACTTTTTCATTACCTGATTGAAGCAGTAACTGTTAGCAAAGTAGGGTAGGTAGGAGTGTGCCAATAAGCTCAACAGAATGAACATCTTTTCTTTTTCATCTCTTCATAGTTTTATTTTCAGTTTACAGTTTGGGGGCAACCCAATGATCAGTTGGTCTGCGAAATTCAAAGTTCAGCGGTTCTGGACATCTCCTTCGAAGCTATCTTCCCTAGGTGGAGCCTATGTTAGAACCCTATATAATAGGGGAATCAGTATTCTCACTCTATCTATCTATTTCAAGCATTATGCTTTTTCTCATGATGCATGGTGAAGGCGACATAAAGCGCTCGACACTGTCCAAGCATAAGATGAGTACTTGCACGCGAGCTTCAAGGCGAATTCCGGTGTATTTTTTAGAAAAAATTATGAATTGGTTTGAATGGAAATTTTTTATTCTTGTGGTTTATTAGCCAAATTTGGTTTTTATAATCATTTTTTGGTCTTTTAAGCCAAAATTGGCCCCTCGGCCTTTATGCAGAGTGTTCTGTTTTGTTTTTCAAAATATAAATTGTTGAAAAAATTATTTTCCAAAAAGTTATATTGGCCGAGGGCCAATCCCCAAGCACTCGACACCGAGAGTTAGCACCATTTCACAAACCAACAACCTACACACGAGCCAGCACCGACACCAAACTCCAAAGATAGCCTCGGGCTCACTTCATCCGATTGCATTGTGGCTATTGGCACATATCAATACTCGTTTACCTTTTCTCCTCATGAATGTGGGATTAGTCCCCCAAAACTTTAAAAATAAAAACACAGAGTTACTCTATGTGCCCAGGTGTCGACCAGAGTTTATGTGTCAAGTAATGGCTAGGTGACGATAGTCGATGTGTGCAGATAGATTTTTGATGCACCATATGTAGTAGAGATCATGTGCCAAGGCGACTACGCAGGTGTCCGAGGGATGTACCCGGTGTGCTTTTTGTAGTGGAACTACTGCAGTGAATATCAGTGAGAATAGCTCTGCTGACCCAGGAAATTTAAATGTTGTTGAAGAAGATGAGCAGCCCCCATCAGATGAAAGTCATTCTAGAGAAGCAGGTAGTCCGCATTCTCAAGAGTCTAGCAAGAAACTTTCGGCAGCTGCTCCACCATTCAATCCCACGATGTCTGCACCTATAATCCAAGTATTTGGCACAATTGCAGTAACCCCTTTCAAAGATGGAAGAGCTTCCGATCCTGGTGGCATTATGCCTCGTCCATTAATCATTCCTCCCGCGAGCAATACAATGGTAGCTGTTACACCTATCCGTAAATCACCTCATCAGTCTCCTGCAACAAGGGTGCCTTATTGTCCTTGTTTGTCAGGTCACAACAGAGCATCCCCTCGTGCTCCCCGCATTAAACCCCAATACATCCCAAATGGGGAGCAAACAACCGAAGGAAATGGTCTCAATGTTCCTTGCAAAATTATGAACCCAGATGCACATGAATTTGTACATGGAAAAGCTTGGCAACAATCTCAGTCTACACCTCCTCCTGTTATCTCACCTAGACAAACCAACTCTCTTGATGATGATACAGAAGTTCAATGTGACGACAGTGAAAGGTCTCCAGTGTGCGATATTGTAACAACCGATGTCCCATAAGTTATTTCAAACAAGGTTGAAGTGGCTACTATTCCAAAAAAAAATGGGTCTGAAGACACTTTGGATGGTACAGTCCTAATTGAAAAAATTGAAGCGGTTCTGAAAAATAGAGAAGACAATGAAGAAAAAGATAATGATTCATGTAAGATTGATTTTAAGCATGATGAAACCCAAGAGCAACAACTTCCAAATGTTTCTCAAGATTCAATCCAGCAAAAGACGGATCCAGATGAGAAAAAATATCATGATTCAAGAATCAAGCTTCCTGTTTCTACAGTTTTGAAGAGCACTTCATGGGATGATTGTGTTAGCAGTGAGAGTGAAACTGAGGTTGATGATGCTTTAGATACTGTTAAAGGTGACAATGCAGTAGTTTCCATTTTATATACAAACAAAGCAAGCAACAACACAAATTCCCAATTCAGTGGAAGTGAAACCAACACTGAAGAAGCATCAAGAAAGAACCACTTGGGAAGTTCTCAACTGGAATGTTCTAATGGTCAAACCACAGAGAAAATAAATCAAACTGACGATGAGAAAAGCCTAAAGGAAGAACCTTTGGCAGAAAATGGACATAATCTGAGTGAGTGCTCCGAAAGCAGTGACAGTGGTAGTGGAGACAGAGGTGCAATCAATAAAAATAAGCCAAGAGATAGAGATGGGTTCACTCTTTTAACCAAAAGGAAGAGAAACTATAGAAACCACTAGTTCAAGAACCCAACTAAAAGTGTATACAAACAACAACCAAATGGTTCTTCTGCACCTCAACCATCTAAAGAATATAATGGTGCAAACAAGGTTTTGGGTCTTCGTGGAGATAGCACAACAGTTAATGATAATACCACAGTGACAGAAAAGATGAATGAAAAAACCACAACAAAGCCTGTTTCTATTGAGATGCCAAACTTAATAGATACTAGCAAAATGGACTTGCTTGGAGATGGAGGTGTGTCAAAGGAAAAAGATACTGATACCACGACAACATCAACTACTGTAGATTGGCAGACAAGACCCAAATTTTGCCAGAATGAATGGAGCAGATCCACGATTCGAGGCAGTAGTTGAGGAAGATCAGGGAGCAGATGACATCTCGACCAGGGGAAATTTAAATTCTCTAGACAAATGGAAAAGTCTTCCCGCATTTCAGGCAGAGGTTTAAACACAATTTCCCCTAGTTGGAAGCGAATTCGTGACAACAAGAAGCAAAAAAACGATAGATGGCCCAGATTTTATGGCAAATATCCCCCAACAACTCAACATTCATTTCCAGCAGTTTCAGAATTCGAGAGACCCATCAAACTTTCTCAAATAAGTTGTTATTTACATTTTTTTTGATTTGGTTTATGGTATACCATCTGCGACAGGTGTCTATCTTTGTAACTGTTTTCTATTTTCAAAAAACAAAGGTAGAGGGCGAGTCTTGGCAAGGCTGAGGGATTTTTGTATATATGCAGAGGTAATAGATGAAAGCGGGGTTCGGGCTGAGTAGGAGAGGGTTCGACCTGTGTAAAGTTCCCTTTGGTTCGACCTGTGTGAGGGGGTTCAACCTGTAGGAAGGTTTTTCCCTTTTTGCTGGACAGTGGGATGTGTTTGGCTAGAAAACTTATCTGTAATCCTTAATGATTGATCAGTAATTGGGCATGCTATTTACAAGATTCTTGTGCGGAGGTGTTGGTGGCGTTTCCCCTCTTTGTTAAGTGTTTTCCTGTTATCATTTTGCTTGTTTTCAATTTCTCATTGTCAGAAGATAGTAACAAAGCAGAATTTATTAGCAAATACTCTGCATCTGATCTTTTGATAATCTTTATGTTTTCTTCTAAAGCCCAGTTTAGGAATTCTTAGCTGCTCCTTTGATTGTATTTTTCCTCCCCTAGTTCTTCCTCAAATCGACACCATCAAAACGTATTTCAATCCAACATTTCCGCTACCTTGCCTTGTGTAAGAACTTTGTCTAGATCTGAGAATGAATCACATATTTAAGCGCATACCCCATTTTCCCAATGGCCCTCCTTGCTGTCCCAAAACAACCATTTAAAAACCCCAACCCCATACTTTCATTACTTTCATAGCTAGCCTAAAATCCATCCCATACAAACCAAGTTAAATCGAAAAGAGAGATCCCTCTCTGAGTCTTGGAGGGCTAGATCCAAGACTCCAAGTGGTTCGAGGTTACCTCTGTGATTGCCTCCGCAGCTTTAGGCAAATTACAGAGTGTTAACATCACTCAAAGTCATGCGACAAGTGGGTTTTAAGGTCACACGACCTTATAGAAATGTATGTGGTTTCGAATCTAAATCCATACCCACACATGGGGTGGTTGAGAATGTTGAAGTTCACCTAAAAGAGTACCCAGAGAAGATGGTCCACGTTGACATTGTGGTAGTTGATGTCCCAGATGTATGTGGAATGTTGTTATCTAGGAATTTTGGTGCAATGTTAGGTGGCACCCTTGAGATGGACCTCACAGTATTGCAATTGCCTTTGAAGAATGGGGAGGTAGGCCGTCTCCTCAATGTGCCAATAACCAGGGACCATGTGCAGGATATTACTCACCCTGTCAACAATGAAAAATCACAAAATGAGATGATACAAACTCTTCAAAAGTATTCTCTAGAAGATATGCCCTTTGCAACAGAGGAGGACTTTGATCAGATCGAATGGCCCAAGAGAGAAGAATACCAATAACTCCTAGATGAATTCAAGAACAAAGAAATTGGGACAGTGAAGATATTAAAGAAACATGAAGATGACATACAAATCCACCCATCTCAACAGGAAGTTTTTACACCAGAAGCCCACCCCCCTCCCTCAGCACAATACACCAGGGTTGTCCAAGGAACGACCAAATACAAAGTCAGAAAATACAAGGAGGGAGACATGGTATGGTTGTCGGATACCCGGAAAGTAGAGCCAACTAATGTAAAAGGAAGCACTCAGTCATGGCTCCAACCCTTCAAAGTTGGAATAGAATCAGTTGACGAATCATATTATCTATCCACTCTGGAGGGAAGAAGGCACCCATTACCCATCAGCAGGAACCTCCTCAAACCCCACCAAAGTGGGGGGACCTGATTTCACAGGTAAGTGTAGGTAAGTAGGCATTTTTCGTGTATTATACCATTTGCATTTCATGTTAGTTTTCTTCCACATTTGCATCATTGATTGTTTTATTTCAGTATATATATATATATATATATGTGTGTGTGTGTGTGTGTGTGTGTGTGTGTGTGTGTGTGTGTGTGTGTGTATGCTGGGGTGGCATTACCACCCTATTTTTGTTACTGATGCCCCTATCGAGTTTGATAAGGTCTGTAAGTTATGCCATAGATGCTGAGGTTCTCATGCACTCTACGGTGAGCACATGTCCCTGAGTTGGAGCCAGATGTTATCCCCGTTTTTTAGGGATAACTAGGAGATCATGTCTCGAAGCCCACAGGTCCTAGAAATGGAGTACCGAGAGTAGGATTGAGCTGATCATGGCCCTGGAGGGCCCATATTTTCTTCTTCCATCATCTTTTCCCTATCAGCAGCTGCAACATCCATCACCATCAGCTTGGTCCTATATCAAAAGAGGTTCTTGCTCCATGAGGTAATTGGTCCAGGTAGCATGGTATGTGTCACTTTTGATCATTGAAACCTTTAAATATATGCATATGATTCCATTTTACCTCTAACAACTACTTGGATCTTACATTAACCCACTTGACCATGCTTGGGGAGATTGACAAGGTGCCCTAGAAAGCCTGTGCCCATAGGTTTTAGTTTTCCACCGGGGGGATTTCTGAAAAGCCATCGTTCGCTCCCATCATAGCACCACTATTTCACCTTATCTCCCGCTCACTTATCCCATTACCCTTGTTCGGGAATTGGGTTGAACTATTTGTAGGATTTCACCTTATCTCATGGGAAGAAGGGGATAAAGGCCTAAAAGGTGAAAGTTACTGGTAAAAGATAAAATCCTAGAATTAAAACCTTGAGATGCTTCGCCCAAGAATCCCCGAGAAGGAAATAAAAAGCCTCTCAGTAAGAAACAAGAGGGACCCAAAAAATAACAAACAATGCCTAGTCAAGAGGATAGGGGGTCTCATCACGAGCTAGGCTATTAGGTTCATGGGTACCTAATAGTATGAAATTGCCACCATCTGGTTACCACGCCAGGGCAGTGACCTTTGGTTGCATGGCCAAGGAAAAGGGGGTCTCATCACGAGCCAACGTTCTCATCTCTGTGAAAGTACTTGTGGGTAAAACTATCATCTCTGGTCACCACGCCAAGGCAATGTCCTCTAGTTATCCCTTGAATAAAAAAGAAAAAGAAGAAGAAAAAACAAATAAAAGAAAAGAATAAAGGCAAGAACGAGCTTGGAAAAAATTGCATCCATGACAGGTACAACTCGCCTTCTACAAAAACACCCACATATAACATCATGTATCCCTAGCTCTCACTTCATCCACATGTCTGGACATCCCCTAGCCACATCACCTCACTTACATGGCTTGGATGAAACCTTCCTGGAAACTTCCCTTTTCTTGTGGATACTAGCCCAATAGGACGTCTTGTCTTTTTCTCCAGTCTTGTATTGTAGGTTTTTGTAAATGTGTTTGAGCTATTAATCGATGTATCAGGGTTTTTATGCATATGTTTAATAATATTAATGATGAAATGTGATTGACATTGCTATGATCCCTATGACTAATGAGCCCATGGAGGGTGTAGCTTTTGATGTGCAAGACCATGCCTAGTGGACAGGTACCATTTGGACCGGTACACATGGGGAGATGATCAGTTCGTACCTCCATGGGGTTGAAGAGCCCACCAAATGGATGCTGAGACCCCATCAGGGGGTAGAGACAGGAAAGTGGTTGATCAGGGTTTTACACCAGAGAAGAAGAGGACGTTTCATCAGAGGCACTTTGGTAGAGCCCGACCTAGGTGGATTGACCCACTTCCAGTGGAACGTTTTCCCTGGATGGCCTAGGACATCACCTAGGAGCTCATGACGTCACCTTGAGCGTGTGACAGTTTGATATGGAAGTTGGCACGTGTGGCATGATTGGGAGGCCCAAAGAGGGCCAACGTTTTGCCCTTTGGTGCTGCATTTTCCCTAAAAAGGGCTAACGTCTCCCTCAGTGGGGCTTGACATCTTACTTTTGCTCATTTAGGGTTTTAAAATGAATATTTAATGTAAAAACAATATTACTTTGATATTCTGGCCTTGTCATCCATATTATGACCTAAAAAGTAAATTAGGTCATTGATACACTATATATTGAGGAGTTTTAGCCTCATTTTATCAGGATTCATCACTCACCCATTAGTGAGGTCTGATTTTAGCGCCCTACTTGGGTATTTTTGTTGGTTTAGTGAGGCGCACTTGTTGAAGGAAGGCATTTATTAGCATTTTATGGTGTTTCTCTTGAAGGAAGGTGTTACAACTAGGGTTTGCATGTTTATTTCTTGATGAATTATAAGTATTTTTCTGCAAAAATTCTTGATTGAATGGTTGTAGTCTTATTTTCTTACATGCATTTATAATTTACTGAATCAAAACCCTAGGTGACAAGCACACAAGTAGGTCCTTGTCTCATGTCTCCTAATAGAGAAATTTTCAGCCATTGAAGAAGGAAGAAAGAGCCTAGCCATAGCTACACTCTCATTTCTTCTTTTCCCTGAGCTAGCCGTACTTTTAGGAGGCCAAGAAGGAGGAGACGTCCCAGGCCTAGGTTATCTACACCTAGGGCCATTTGTCTTCTAGGGTTTGATGATAGAGCCTTTCTATAGCAACACTCTCCCTCATTGCACTCTCTTGTCTTGATTTATCTTTCATGTTAGCCATTTTTGCCAAGTCAACCTAAGGAAGGAGGAGAGAGCACAAGGCCTTGATTTAGCAACAACATAGTGAGCCTCTCTCCCCTAGGGTTTTCATTCTGAAGCCCTGCCATAGCAGCAATTCAGAACTCTTCCCTCTAGTCCTTATCCATCCTCCTTCAACCCCTGCATCCTCTGCTAAATTGACTCCATTAACCCCAAGGCACTGATCTTAGATATCCAGTGTTGAAGTAGAATTGAATCTAAAACACTCTCAAACCTTTTAAAATTGAAACCCTAACTACACTAACCCTAAGTTGCTGATGAATATTTCATCTTTACTGCAACAGTGTCTTGTTTTAAGAGCAATTGAATGGTAGTTTAGGCATTAACTGAATAAAGTGTTAATTGGTTACCTTGAATGCCACATTGTTCCAATATTTATTGGTGGAGCGTCATATATTTTATTTCTATTGTTAAACATTGACTTCGTCAACATTTGTTGCCATATTTCTCATATATATTTACCAGATAGTCTTATGAAGTACTAACCCATTGAAATATAGCTTGCATATATTAGTTTGTTGTTGTTATGTTCCAGACAAGTGTTCTTCATTGGGGATTCACTTTATTATTGGCTGTTTAGCCGGACTATCTGTTTTGGTGGTGACTTGTGAAGGGGGAACTTTACCTTTGTCCTTTTAACCTTCGCCTCTTCAAAGCCCCAGGTCATTGGGGACGTCTCCCTTGGGCCTCACCTCCATAAAGAGAAAGAACCTTCCCATCGAGGTGACATTGGGTGGGATAGGTTCCTGTTATGCCAGTTTGAACCTCTATCTTATAGCCATTTAACCCAACTACAAACTGTGCGATAACACATCATATACCAATGAAACCACACCGATCCATCTTCATCATATATCAATGAGAACTCATTGATCCATCTTCATCATATCAATAATAACTCATTGATCCATCTTCATCTATGCATTCTCATCAAGGAAAATACATATTATATTACATTAATCATCAATCATCAATCAATCAATCCTTTGACATCAGTCAATCACTTGACATCAATCAATCAAACCATTGGCATCAATGACAACATGATCCAACATAGTTATCACTGATGATGTTTTAGTTCCCATCAACACTTTGTCCCGATGACCCTCTTATCCCCATTTTGTGGGATAACTAAGGATATTATGTCTTGAGGCCCTCAGCTTGCAGATATGGAGTGACGAGAGACCACATGACCAACAATATCCACTTTAACAGATGGAGACCCTTCTCACCACCACAGAGGTCTGGATTTTCAGATGACATCCACCACACTAGCTAGTGTCCGAGAGACATTGGTCCTTGATCCATGAGGTACAAGTTAGGTATTATGGTGAGTCTCATTTCAATATTTGAGACATTTGAGTATGTTGTATCTTATACTTCTTTAGATTTCATGACATATGCTTGGACATTTTTCCTTTTGCCTTATTTCACCTTGTTGGTTGACATTGTTCCCTAGTAAGAAGTCTTCCTCAGAAATGGATTTTCTAATAGGAACTCCTTTGAAGAGCCATCATACCATTCCCAACCATACTTACCACTTTTCATCACTTTAATCCCCCACCTCCTTATCTCTTGGGATTTTAGCGTTTATTGACCCAAGAAGGGGTTGTCCCTCATTCTATGGGAAGAAGGGGTTGAAGGCCTAGAGGGGTTGTTGTTGGGTAAAAGATAAAATCCTATATATAAAACTTTTAGATGCTTCACCCAAGGATCCTCCAAGAAAGCAATGAGACACTTATCAGTAAGAAGGGGGACCCATAAGAATAAATGAATGCTTATGGGGTTAGTTGGAGGATAGAAGGTCTCATCACGATCTGACCTATCATGATCATGGGTATCTAGCAGTATGAAATTACCATCATCTGGCCACCAAGCTAGGGTAGTGGCTCTCAGTTGCACAACTGAGAGAAAGGGGGTTTCATCACGAGTTGGACTTCTCATTTCCACGAGATATTTTTGAGTGACATTGTCATTATTTGGACACCATGCCAGGACAGTGGACTTCAACTCATCCTTAAAACATGAAAGAAACAAAATGGAAAAACGATGGGCTTGGAAAAAATTTCATTGCAATCGAAGGTGCCACACACCCTCTACAAATGAACCCATGAATGAGACACTACTTTATCCACTTTACATGGATTATAGAGGGATATCTTGGAAACACTCTGTAACCTAGGGAAATATCTACCCAATAGGACACCTCGTCAACCCTCCCATATCCAAGCTTGACAAGTCGCATACTATCTTTGAGCACTTAATTGTGTAACAGGGTAATCTATTATGCACATTATTAGGTGGCTCATTTATTGACTTGATTTTATTATCATGATATTTTGACTTGATATCCTTGGAGGGCGTTCTTATTTTTCTTTATAGGACCTAGTTGGTGGACAATTTTGGAGGAACAAGCCTAGCTTGCGCTTCCATGGGGATTGAAGCCCACAGGTTGGATGCCAAAGGGACCGCATGCCAGATGAGAGAGACATACCTTTGGAATCCTATAATACATTGTGGACAACATTACCTAGCCCTCACATGTCAAACATTTTCTCTAGGAGAGGCAAAATGTCACCTTTGGAGGCATGACGTCATCTAGGAGGGATAGGATTTGGTGGTGAGGTTGTTATTCATTGACAAAATGAATTTTTGAGGAGAACGAGTCTTTGACCACCAAGAAATGACTTGTATGATTGACATGTGGCTTTGAGAAGCTTAAATACACTCCTACAACAACAACAACTTGCTCCTAGTGTCAAAACGTCTCCTAAAGGGGTGACGTCACCTTAAGTTAGGGTTTCTTTTTGTGTAAAAGTAAATTTTAAATGAATTGTTTAATATTAATTGTGCAAAGGGGAAATATTAGGTTTTTTGACCCCTAGTCTTGTGGCTTACCCCAAAATTATGTGGACAAACTATTTTGGAGACATTTTGTATAAATAGAGATAATAAGATATCATTTCATAACATAACTCTCCCATCTTGGAGAGGTACTTGGACTGAAATTTTCACTATCTTTATCTATTTATCTCCTTTTCTCTTGTGTATGGATACTTTCTTGGTTATTTGGTTGATGGAAGTGATGCACTAGCCTTGGAAGGCTCTTATTTTCTATTGTGGTGGTTTATCTTAGCATTTTCCTTGAATTGGTAAGGATTTTTTTCATTGTATTATCATTTTGTTTCAAGAAAAGGTTATTTTTCTAGAGCTAGCTAGGAAGTATAAGGGCATACACCCACACCTTAGCCTCCATCACTTTATGCTTAAATTTTATTGGTTTAACAAAGGTTTTCTAAGAGAAGTATAAGTTCATACACCCTCCTAGCCTAAACCCTATCCAGGGATACTTTCCTTTGGGAGTAAGAGGATTTACACCCCCGAGGAGGTAGTACCTTTAGCTCTTTATTTTCTTGACTCCATTAACCCAATAATTAAAGGCACTAGAGATCACTTGTTGCATTGGAGATATAAAATTTTTCCTAGTGGAATCAAATCTATGATATAAATGCTTGCTTGAGCCACTAGGGAATTTCATTTCTCCAAGTATTTCTTGTGGTTGTTACAAATTTGATCTACATACATTAGGGCTATAGAAAACCCTAACCAAACTCTTCAATAACTCCTAATTTAACCGTTGAAAATTGCCTAAAATCTACCCACATAATCTATTAAGTACAACGCATCTTTTCACAATTTTTGACCAAGTTTTAATGGTTAAATATCTTGTTGTAATGAAAATTTTGTTACAACCATAAGGCTGATAAATATCACTGCAGATAGATTTTTATGACAACCTTTGTTTTTTTTCTAAAGTCTTGTTTTATCATTGTTGAGCTAAACTAGTTTTTACTAGCTTGTCTCATGCTTATTCAATTGGACTTTTAGCACTTATATTGCAGCCCTTATTATATTTTATGTGCTGATATATATCATTGATTATTTTTGCAATTAGGGACAGAAATATTAGATTTCTTATCCACCTAACATTAATATATGAAAGTGTGTCTTTTCTTGTGTCTTGGGTAGGTATAAACACCCTTTGCAGACATCCAAATACTTGGCAACCTTAAACCACCCCAAGATGATTCATCAAATCCATATTTCCTCTTCCATCACTAAAATTTAGGGGAGCACGTTTTTCTTTCCCTTCCATCCATATCAATCGCCCCAGGGCCATCGGGATCGCCTCCCTAGAGTGACCTAGTCACCCTCAAAGTGTGTGACCTATATCGAGGTGACATTGGGTATAGTGTCCCTTAATTGTTTCCATTTTGGTGGTTGGGTCAGACTTTTTCCAACCTAAAACTTGTGCGATAACATTTTGGTTTCATTTTTGAGGAGGATTTTGAATCCTCTTCATGCCCTAATGACACTTTGGCAATATTCCCTCCCAAATCCTCTACCCCTTAGCTTGCTTGGTGACTCCATTGAAGAACGTTCCCTTTTACACCCTTGATAAATTTCCCTTGAAGCTTGTTTGGAGGCTCCACCTTCTATGTACCCACCTTTCCCTCTCTCCCCCTTTTCCTTCTTTGGTGAGACTTGATCTCACCTAGTGACTCCTTTGAAGTGTCTTTTCAATCAATGGAATTATGGCACCGTGGGATGAACCCTCATCTAGAACTTGTGACTCGATGATGACATTTATATAGATGGAAAAGGAAAAGGCTGTTAATAAAGTTGCTAAGGAAATGATGAATCGCATAAGAGAGTTATTTACTTCCCTTGACGATGAATAAGTGCTCGAAGAACAGACATATGAAGAAACTTATCAAGAAGAGAACATGATGAGTTGTGAACCTTTCAAAGATATTGATGATACTTTATTCCATGGCCTCAGAAGTGAAGAAGTATCAGATGAAACCTTGGATATGATAGATCCTCTTGAAGAAAAGCGAGCAAATAACTATGCACTAATTATCAAGCCTCTTTTGATGAAGAGGCGATGGAAAGGTGTGTCTATAAGGTGAAAGAATAATTATGATAAAGTGAAAGATATTGAGGCACCGCTATCTTTTACCCCGCTTGATGAAGGTCAAGTTGTCCAACCTTGTTTTCCTCCTACACCTGATGTTCAAGAAGTGATTAGTCTTGATGATGAATAATTTGAAGATCCAGTTGAAGACATCCATGCCTCTGCTCCTCCTGCACACGAAGATGAAAAGATTGTCATTTTTAGTCATAGTGATGGTCTTATATAAGTACCCTTCGATATGGTTGATGAGCATATAGACACTTTCATACAGATTGGAAAATGCAGGTGGGATTTTGATCATCTCATTTTCAATAGAGACCCCATATACAACATTGAGGGTAGCCCTAAAGAAAAGGGGTTTGAGTTGTCATCTTCATATGACAATTTTTCATGCATATATGATTCATATGTTTGGGAGCCTGATGATGAAATTATTACATATTTATTCGAGGACTCTTGGCCACTTTCATCCTCAGTTTTGGAGGAATACCAGGACGTGGCCATCTCATAGCAATCATAGGCTCACTCTACAAAGAGAAAGTATTTTCATATTGAGGATTTCTATAGGGATTCAAAGATAAAGAGGGAGGACTTTTTTCTTCCTATACCTGAGCCTATCCCTTACCTCATTTCCTCTTCTCAGGAAAATCATGAGGTCTTCTTGGGACTTCTCATATCTTCTCATTCTTCATGAAGCAATGATAATGTTCAGGAGGATGAAGATGAGCCTTCATCTACATATACTATCCCCCTTCAGAGATGGATTGATCAAGCTTGTGGTTATCACTTAAGGTAGGATTTTATGGATTATCATAGTTGTGGATATTCTTTCCAACATGATTTCCTCCCTCCCACTAATCTCCATGAGTTACATTTTATGATTGGTTATAAATCTATTTATACTCATGATCATTTTGTGTTGGAATTATATTTGTTGTTTCACATGATCAAGCATAGGGGAGGATACTTTGATGAGAGGATCAATTGGTTGCACTAATTGTATGACTTAACCTGACATCATCTATCACATGATCTTCATGCCCCCAAGGCCCCCAGGTAAGTAGGTAAGTCATTTGATTTCTTTCATTTGCATATTGATTCCTCATATTAGTTTAGGTGCATTTCATATTTCATTTTTCTCTATTTGCATATTTGTTTCATGCTTAGTTTAGATTTTTTGGAAAAAAATGCTAAAAGTTTCTTTTCTAGATTAGTCATTTTTGGATTTTTTATATGAACAAAGGGTGATAACACAACCCTAGATACTATGATGTTTTTTTTCTGAGTTTTGGCAGGTGCAGGTCCACTAGGAGATGTTGTGGTTCTCATGCACTCTACGACGAGCACATGTCCCCAAGTAGGAGCCAAATGTTATCCCCATTTTCTGGGATAACTAAGGAGATTATGTCTCGAGGCCCTCAGGTTGAAAATATGGAGTGTTGAGAGACCACATGACCAACAATATCCACTTGCACAGATGGAGACCCTTCTCACCACCATAGAGGTCCGTATTTTCAAATGGCATCCACCACACTAGCTAGCTTCTAAGAGCCATTGGGCCTTGCTCCATGAGGTACAAGGAAGGTATTATGGTGAGTTTCATTTCAATATTTGAGGCATTTGAGTATGTTGTATCTTAGAATTATTTAGATTTCATGACATATGCTTGGACATTTTTCCTTTTTCCCCGTTTCACCTTGATGGTTTAAATTGTTCCCTAGTAAGTGGCCTTCCTCGGGAATGGGTTTTCTACTAGGAACTCCTGTGAAGAGCCATCGTACTGTTCCCAACCATACTTACCACTTTTCATCAATTTAATCCCCCACCTCCTTATCTCTTAGGATTTTAGGTTGTATTGACCCAAGAAGGGGTTGTCCCTCATTCTATGGGAAGAAGGGGATGAAGTCTTGTTGACGGGCATAAGTGGCACACCGTCAACTGGAAGGATAGATCCGGACCGATATTGTCTAATTAACCAAGCTGTTTGGTATGATCTAACCTGACGGATTTAATGGCTCTGTTAGCCAACTAGGGTCCTAAAACAATGAAAGGAAATAAACTACTCTAAATATATAACTTTAACAATCGATACACTAGTTACAAATGTTTATCTAATAGCGTTAATATACAATGATTATGAACGAGTTTACAAGGTTTAAAATAAAATCTTGCGAAAGTGATTGTTTAATTAAGTTTCTGAACAAGATATGAATAGTACTCTTTTGATGTTTTAAAATTTTTAAAGAAATAAATAATAAATGAATACGATTGAAACAATGACACAAAAATAGTCAAAGCTAATTAATGCAATCATCGTCTCATTCATATATAAACAAATCTAAATAAAAGAAAGCAATGCACCTACTAACTTCTCACTCAGCAGTACTAACTTAAATTCATCTCTCTGTATTTGTATGATCTCCTCTTAACATGTATCAAGTGTAAACCTATGACAAAAACAAGCATAATACTTCCTGAAGAAATTCAAGGAAGTGTTTCATATTCTGGAGCGAGTTTATAACGACATAAAGACAAATAATTATATATCGTGTGACCTTGAAATGTCCAATAACTCAAAATGAAAGAAATTCCAATTCTCAGGAATTGTGTTACCAACTATATAGCATCAGATGTAAACTCAAAATACTTGAATAGATGATCAGTCACATATATAAACTAAACCAAAAGATAATGAACAACATAAAGAAAAACATGATATAAAATATTATGTGCATAACTGACTAAAGCTAATTCAACACAAATAACATTTCACATCAATAAATTACATGAGAAGACAATGAAAAAACACTGCAAAGTCTACACAGGACGAAATTCAAAGAGTACACTGCTTTCTCATATAGTTTCAATAAAATATGTTCATCATATGGTCTAGGAAGAATTTTTGGGATAATAGACTCTTAAAGATTGAAAAAATTAATATATAAATTATAGCAATTAACCATGTATTGATAAAAAAGACTAAAGCTAATTTAAATCAATGCATAATCAATTATTCAAAGAATATGAAGATATTATAATGAAAATAAAACCATTTTACTCACAGGACAAAATCTATTAAGCAATCTGGAATTCCATAGTCTTCTTTGAAAATACTTGTCCATTCTCCTAAAAATTCCAACCATCCGTTACTCCATTTGAAAAGAAAAAAAAATTACAAAAGAAATAATATACAAAAGATAAAGGATAAAAATCCTCCTCTTAATTTCTTGGATCCCCATTTCTCTGAACTTTCTCATATATTTATACAATGAATGAACAGTCTGGGCGTGACTAATAATTTCTGCCACCTGAAATTTTCCTCGTAAAGAGACACAAATATCTCAAATCATGCATTGTTTTGGGAAAATTCTCACGTGTAAGCTAAATGGGTCCATTCTGGAGATGGGTTTTCAACCGTTTCTTCAGATTCCTTACGGTTTGGCTGCAACAAGTCCTGCAAAATTATATGTTTGTTCTTGAATGCATTTCCAAATCTTATCTGTTGTTGTTCATAATTTATTTGCAGCAATCCAATATTATTTTTGGATCAATTATCTTGAATTTATTTAGATAATAAAATCAAGCATCCGTACCAAATAATTAATAATAGAAACCTGTGAAAGAAAAAGAAACCTAAATTAATAACCTAAAAATTGTGAATAAAACAAAATCTAGAACAATAAAATAAAAAATGAATTTAAACTAACTATAAGTTCTAAACAAACATTGTTGATATTTTCCTTTCAAATATGATCTTAAAATTCTATAAGCCTCAAGTTGATGGAGAGGAGAAAAATATTAATTTTTGGTTTTCACAAAATCAAACAAATGATAGATAATTATTATTTTTATTATTATTTTATTTTTATTTTGAAATGAGATGCAAACTAACAAAATAATTTAATTAATTAAATCTACCAAATGATTTTGTGAAAATGATTGTTAATGAGCAAAAGACGAAAACATAATCATAATTTAAACGAAAGTAAAAGTTGATAAAAATTAAGGTTTTCGTTTAAATTAAGATTTCTATGTTCGTCTCTCCCTCATTCAAAATTGATCAAATGTGAACAAATGTCATATAGACGATGTGTCACAATAAACGTTCTTCTTGTAAAATCATTATTATTAATCAAAGTCTTCAATCAAGCCATTCTCATAGTAGATAAATTCAATAAGGAAGAGGTAATAACAAACTCCCAAATTATGAAGATCGTCCATCCACATCAAAACTCCGTAGAAAGAAAAACAGAATGGCATTTGAATTTCATGAAACCCAAACCAAACAAAAGAAAAGAATATAAACTCAAACCAACCTCGAAACAAACCAAACCAATACCAATTCAATCAAGTCAAAGGGAAAAAAATGAAGAATCCAAGTAAAATTTCGAGGGACCCTAGATTTTGATTAAAAATAAAGAAGGGGCTTGTTGGGGCCCAAAAAATGGTGACTCACTGGGCGAAGCAGTTATCTATGACCTATTAAACTTGTTGAAATAGTGTAACTACGAAGAACATTCTTATTATTATTTTGTTATTGGATTAAATCCCCATTGTGGATTAATCATGTCATTATTATTATTATTGTTATTGGATTAATCCCCATTGAGGATTAATCATGTTGGTAATTGTATAAGGACCAAATCCCCTTTTGCGGATTGGTCATCGGACAATTACAAAGGATAGAATAAGAAATCGGCCCCAACAGTTATAATGGAAGACCTAGAATTAATTAAAGGTGGGTTTACCCACCCAGAGTGAGAGGTCGGCCCTGCCAGATTGTGACCTTTCACACGTGCCAGTTTGATATAAATAAGAGGCTTGCACCTCACTTCTAACACACAACTCACTTGCTCATTCTCTTATGAGGCAAGCTGCAATTACAAGTTAGAGAGAGGAGAAGAAGAGTGGTGCATCTCTTGGAGAGGACTTTCTGTATTGGTTTGAGTTATCTCTTGAACATTGTATAAGCTATTTATGATAAGGAAGTTTTTGCTGGGTTTTCTTCCCCTAGAGGATTTCCCAGGATAAATGTTGTGTCTCTTGTGATTGTGTATTTATCAGTGATCTTGTTCTTATTATGCTCTTATCTATTGAAATGCAAAGAACTATAACAATGGCATAAACATTAACATGGTATCAGAGCCAACCCGAGGAAGCACAATTTGCAAGAGGAAAAACGTCACCGTTACCATACCCAAAAATTAGGGTTTTGCAAAAGTGAGTATTTTCAGCTCCCTAACCTCCTAGAAAGATGCGCCCTCCCCCAAGGATCATTTTGGCACTTAGAGAGCACCTTTTTAGTGGCTAGATCTCCCAGAAAGTGAAACCCTAGTTTCACAAAATACCAGAAAACCAGAAAACCAGAGTACCAGAAGTACCAGAAGTACCAGAGTACCAGAAGTACCAGAAAACCAGAAGCACCAGTCCAAAAATCCGCAGATCAGATTTGATGGGG
>SNQJ01S0001421.1:64931-84049 GCA_010110895.2 Picea sitchensis | reverse complement strand
GGGGGGGGGGTCCGGAATGAGGCGGTTTTTTCGGCGGGCCCTGTCCCATGTGTCATCCATCCATTGCATCAGACCTCCTCCGCTCCAAACCACTTACTGCTTACCATCCTTCCAACTTACTACCATACCGCTCCTACCTCATGACGTCATCCTCCATTTTCCCGCCACCCATCCATGAATAAACAAGACTTAGGATAAAAACATTAGGTTAATAATCATGATTAAACCTATTAATAATAAATTAATTATTAATTAATTAATAATTGAGTTAACATGTTAGTGATTGATCAATTGTTAATTAATTAAGTTAGTAATTAGGTTAGAGTGAGTAATTAATAATTGATCAGTTTAGCCGTGGGTGGTTTTTGGATTAAATAAAAATAATATTGACAAAACATTTAAACAAATTAAAATTTAATACATAAAAATAAAATACAAAACATAAAACAAAGTAAACATGAAAATATTTAAAACAAAACATAAAATAAACGCATATAATGAAACAAAGATTAAAACAAAATATAAAACGTAGAGCATATAATGAAATAAACCAAAATAAAACAAATTTAAAACAAAACATAATATACAAAACATATAATAAAAATAAACAAAATAAAACAAATTTAAAACAAACAAAAAACAAATATAAAAAACATAACGTAAGCATATAACATAAAACACATAATAAAAACTATTAAAAAACAAATAAAAACAAACACTAATAAATGTGCTACCCTAAGTCTACCCTCACATAAACCTCCACGCGCACCTTACACCTCACGCCACCCCATCCAAACTCACATCAATTTAATCCATGACCCTTAAATTTTCCGGACCCCCCCTCACCTTTCGGACTTTAACGAGAGGGGGGGGTCCAGAATAATGGTTTCTCAATACCACTCCCCCTCCACGTGTCATCATCCCATTCCACTGGACCCCCCCCAAACCGCTTACCACCTCAGGGGGGGTCCGGAATACCGTTTTTCACGAAAAAACCACTTTTCCATATTTTAGCCATTTGTTTTGCCTGTTTCACCATGTCTTCGTCCGAGGCCGATTCTGGGCAAACGAAGATGGATTTTAAAAATTAGAAAGAGGTTTTTTCTCAGCACGGGATGAATAACAAAAACCTCTCTCATTTTTTGCAGTGGTGCTACGATTAGGGAGAATCAAAGCCATATTCGAGGCCCATTTTTCCAGATTCTCAATTTTCCGTTACAGTCCCGATCTTGCAGGAACTGTTACGACCAGCTGGGGATGAATTTGGCGAAACCAAAGGAGGTTTTGTCCAGAACATTCCCATATATAATAAACTCCTTCTGTTTTCTCCCAGGTGTCATCTTTCAAGAGAAAAACATGTCTGTTCGGACCCCTTTTTTGCAGAAAACCGGTCCATCTTTCATGGCAGACAACTCCAAATTTTATGGGAGTGGTGGCTATTTTTGGCCGAGGCGGTTAAACCGACTTTCGAAACTTATTGGGATGGTCTATCCTATTTATTCAGAGGATTTTAATGTAAAAGGGTTCGACCTGTGAGGTTCCTTGCTGGACAGTGGGATATGTTTGGCCAGAGAACTCTTTCAGTAATCTTTAGATGAATGATCAGTAATAGACATGCTGTTTACAAGATTCTTGTGCAGAGGTGTTGATGGTGTTTCCCTTCTCTGTGGAGTGTTTTCCTGTTATCATTTCATTTGTTTTCAATTTCTCATTATCATAAGAAGAGTAATAGAGAAGAATTTATAGTGAAATACTCTGCATCTGATCTTGTGATAATCTTTATGTTTCTCCTTTAAAAAGCTTAGTTTATGAATTCTTAATTTCTCATTTTGATCGCTTTTTCCTCCCCTATTTATTCCTAAAATCGACACCATCGAAACTTAATTCGATCCAGCACTTCTACTACCTTACCCTATTTAAGAGTTATGTCTAAGATCTGAGAGTGAATCACATTTTTAAGCGCAGACCCCATTTTCCCAATGGCCCTCCTTGCTGTTCCAAAACAACCATTTAAAAACCCCAACCCCACACTTGCATAACTAGCCTAATACTTATTAAAACAAAGCTATATCAGACAGAGAGATCCCTCTCTGAGTCTTGGAGGGCTAGATCCAAGACTTGAAGTGGTTTTGATGTTGCCTCTGTGACTGCCTTACAGCCTTGGGCAAATTACAGAGTGCTAACACAGGTGCTTAATGCAAAATAACAGAGATACAGTAAAACTGGTTTTCTATTCAATAACAAAATAAGTTGAAACTGTAAAATGCAGCGGAAACAAGCTTGCTGGAATGGTGGCGGCTTATCTCTGAGAAGAGATGTGACAACAACGTGAATTCACAAGAAGAAAGTTACAATGAGGCTCTGAAGGCCTTTTTACAATAAGAAAGAATGCCAAAAACCCTAGACATCCAAAAACCTAACCCTAGGAGATGAAGCGCCAAAAGTCATGTGGGCCCCGTTTGGGTAAGCTTGTACATCAACTTCCCGGGGTCGTAAATTTTGCATACGATCTCCGTTTTAGGCGTGTGATTGCCCATTGGAAAGGTATCATCGAGGAGATTCATTTTGGGGGCTCAATCATGCCTTCGGCTATCATTGAGGAGATTGATACTGAAAAACATTCATTTAGGCCCTCAAAATGGCCCCAGAAGTAAAAACTGCTAAAAATAGTAAATTGCCAAAAATGTCAGAAAACTGTTTTGAGCTAGTTGGAAAAGGTGGGTGGCCACCGATATCCATATGGATCAATCCTCCCTCCTTAGGAAGAAATGGTATCCATTGTGTTGAGGTCCCCCATTAGATGAGGAAATTTCTGCTGAATTTGGCCCCGGGTGAGCCACTTGCCTTGGTGCAGGAGCTGCCCTGCTTTGACGACTCGATAAAGATGGATCCTTTGTTGTCGAGTGCCCTTGATATGTATGTCCACAATCTGATCATTAGATGCCTTTTTTATGCAGTCGGGTTTGATCTCTGTTGGTGTCAACTGTTTTGCTACTTCTGAGGTGTCCAATAATGGTGGGAAATAAGGGCGAAGGAGATCCACGTTGAACACTGGGTGCAAGCCAAGGAAAGGAGGAATGGTGAGCTCAAAATTATTATCCCCCATAGCCTTGGTGATAGTGTACAGTCCATAACGGAGTGGGCGAAGCTTCCGATGGGGTCCTATAAGGTGTTCTTTCTGCAAGTGCAACCAAAATTTGTCACCCACCTGAAAGTTATGCGGCACCCGATGTTGATCATGGCATTGTTTGTACTTGTCATTGGAATTTTGTAGGATATCCTGAACCTGTTGGCGGATGTGATGGATCTGCTCAATGAACCGGGTGGCTTTGTTAGCTTCAGTTGGAGCAGGAGATGAGTCAGTCGAGGTGACCGCAAGGGGAAGTGCAACATCTATGGGACCCAATGGTTGGAATCCCAACCCCACTTGAAAGGGGTTGTGGCCGGTTGAGCTATGCAAGGCTCGGTTGTAGCTATGTTGGACATAGGGAAGGATCTCATCCCATGTGTGAGGGTTCTTTGAATTATACATGCAAAGGATATGCATAATCATTTGATTTACAACCTTGGTTTGGCCATCTATCTGGGGTTGGAAGGCCGTGGATTTGGTGAGCTTGGTGTCCAGCAGTGACTAGAGGCTCGACCAGAATGTGCTAAGAAATCGACTATCCCGATCTGAGACAATGGTTTGTGGGATTCCAAAATGTACCCTGACTCGTTCAAAGAAGAGCTTGGCAGTGGTCTCTGCTGTGATGCTCTTCTTGCAGGCAACTAGAATCGCCATCTTAGAAAAGTGATCAACAACCACAAAAACACAATCATTTCCCCGCTTGGTGGATGGGAGGCCTGACATGTAGTCCATTGAGATGGATTCCCATGCCCTGTCAGGAGTAGGAAGAGGGGTGTATAGGCCCTGTTTCTTAGTGGTCGGTTTGGCAATAGCGTAGGCAGTGCAGGACCTGATATACTTGCCGACCTCCTGTCGAAGTTTCGGCCAGTAGAAATGTTTCTGTAGCATCGCCACTATCTTTTCCATGTCGAAGTGTCCTGCCACCTGACTATAGTGGGCTTCCTAGATCAGCATCGCTCGGTCACTTGATGGAACAAAAATATGGCCCAGACGACACAACAACCCATCCTGAAGATGGAAATTATCGACAACTGCATTTGCACCCAACATTTGGTAGGTGGTGGTGAAGTCAGGGTCTATCTCATAGAGTTGGGGCCATCCAGATGTCTCATGGCTGCAAGAGTCGAGAACCGTGGTGAGTGCCACGACTGG
Organism: Picea sitchensis; assembly: GCA_010110895.2. Lineage (NCBI taxonomy): Eukaryota > Viridiplantae > Streptophyta > Pinopsida > Pinales > Pinaceae > Picea > Picea sitchensis. The sequence continues at coordinate 79,767 of SNQJ01S0001421.1, read as the reverse complement.
CGGTCCACTGAGGAAATAAACGACACGATTGGTGATTCATGTTTTATACTTGATGTTGAGGTGGAATTGCTGCAAGTATGTGGATCACTTTTGATGGCGGCCATTCTACAGTTTTCCTCGTGTCTGCATGAACTGCAGTGGCTTATGATCAGTGTGGATGACTGTCTCCTTCCCAAGAATGTAATGTCTCCACTGGCTGCATGCTTACACAATGGAGTACATTTCTTTGTCGTAAGTAGGGTACTTACGGACAATATCAGACAGTGTCTCACTATGATAGGCCACGGGGTGGCCGTGCTGGGTGAGAACAACGCCCACAACATAGTTTGAAGCATCTGTCTCGATCTCAAAGGGATGGTGCAGGTCTGGTAGTGAAAGTACTGGGGTTGAGCACAAGCGTTGCTTAAAATCATCGAATTCTTATTGTTGGGACCGACCCCATGCAAATTTCACCTTACCCCCACCCCTGTTTATTTGGTTGAGGGCCCATGCAATATGGGAGAAACCCAACACGAACCTGCGGTAGAAATTAGCAAGTTCCAAGAAGATCCGAAGCTCAGTGAGTGTTGTTGGGGCTGGCCAGCCACAGATGACTTGGATCTTGGTTGGATCCACATGTATTCCATGCTGATCAATGATGTAGCCCAGGTAATGGACCCTGTCCATGTCGAAGGAGCATTTTTCCAGGTTTGCATATAGCTTGTGCTTCCGTAGGGTGTGCAAAACCTGCTGAATATGCTGCAAGTGTTCGACCCAAGTCTTGCTGTAAATTAGAATGTCATCCAGTAACACCACTACAAAAGTTTTGGTGAATGGTCATAGGATATCGTCCATCATCCTCATGAAAGTGGCTGGAGCATTTGTCAAACCAAAGGGCATGACCAACCATTCAAAAAGTCCTTCCTTTGACTTGAAGGTGGTCTTCCATACATCTGTCTGTTCTATCGGGACCTGGTGGTAGCCAAAATTCAGATCAATCTTACTGAAGTATTTGGCCCTCGTGAGTTGATCAAGGAGGTCATCGATTCGGGGAATCGGGTATCAATTTATGACAGTGATTTTATTCAGATCCTGGTAATCAATACAGAGTCGCCAGGTTCCATCTTTCTTCTGTACCAGCACAATTAGGCTCCCGCAAGGTGATGAGATGGGGAGGATGTGCCCCTTGTGGAGAAGTTCTTGGATATGTTTCTTGATCTCCTCATTCTCTAACAAAGAGCAATGATAGACTGGCCCATTGGGAAGCGGTGCGCCAGGGGTCAGATCGATGGGGTGCTTGACCTGGAAGTGCAGAGGTACCCCTATAGGTAAGGAGAATATATCCGAGTATTCTTCCACGACCTTATCTACCTGCTTCTACTATGTGGAGAGGTCGGCCGCAAAGACCCTGGATGTGGCTACGATATTTCACTTATTATGAGAGTGAATCACGAAGAAGACAAACTTTCCCATCTGAGAGATGACCTTTCTTCATTGCTTAGTAGAGATCAAGGAAATAGCACTATGTGGGACTGCCTCGGGTATCCTGTACAATTTCCTGTTCAAAGTAATAATAACACTACGAGGCCTAGACTCATATACAACATGACGTTTCCATAAATAAGGTTGGCCCAAAAGAACATCAAAAAATTCAAAAGGAGCAACATCATACAATACCTCATCTTTGAAGGGCTTGATGTCGTATGATAGTTGGCATTGTTGGCTGATGCAGAGATCGCTTCCTTGGTGGAGCCCTCCAATGGTGTAGGGTTGTGGGTGCGGTGTTGTTGGCAGGGCCAACCGATTGACGACATCTGCTGAGATGAGGTTCTTTTGGCTACTATTATCAATGATGAAGTGCAACGCGGTGCCTTTTACCCACATCTGTGAATGGAAGAGGTGCTCTCCTTCTTCTGGCTCGTCTGGTTCACCAGGCTGGAGCTTGGTGCTAGCAACGGTGGCATTGGGTTCCATGTCAATGATCCATATTCCCCTTTCTGGTTCTGTCTCGAAGTCAGAATCTGCATCTGATTCAGAGGCTTTCACTTCATCCACCAACGACTGCTTTGAGTAGCAGTCAACAGTGTTATGCCAAGGGCTCTTATGGAAGTCGCACCACTTCCCGGTATCTTTCTTTGTCTTTCTGGTGTCCTTATTTGCTTGCGGATTGTACTAGTTGTGTTGATACTGTCCATATTTGATCTGTCCTTTGTTCGGTGGGTTGGGGCCACCCTTTTCTGGCTTTCGTTGTGAGGGGTTCCCAGGCCCAAATTGTCGCATCTTTTGTTTGAGCTTCTGCTCGATTTTGACGACATATCAGTAGGCCCCACCCAAGGATGAGATGTCTAGAAATTCCATTTCGGTCTAGATGTACCTATGCAGAGCACCATGATACTTGAGCACCAGATGTCGCTCTGAATCTTTGATACCCAACTTCGTGCGCAAGGTATGGAAGATATTTGTGAAATCTGGCACTGCTTGGTCTCTTTCTTGCCACAGTGTGGTCCATTTGGTATACAGGTCATCATAACTTCCGACAAGGTAGTATTGTTCCTTAATGGCATCCATGAAGGATTCACAGGTGGTTGTGACTGAAAATAATGAGGTTTCCTCTATTTCCTTTTGCTCACAGAAATTTTCCCACCAATCTTTGACATGGGGAACGACTTTGAGGAGCACAAAAGTAATCTTTTCTCTATTCGAAAATTTATGAACAGAAAAATACCCTTCTAGTAGATTCAACCACTTGTCTACGACATCTGCATCTATCTGACCTTCAAATATAGGAATATCAAAGTTTATTTGTACCTTGAAGGGGGCGATGCCTCCGTTCGAAGAAGATGCGTTGCCTGTTGGTAGTCGCCGAAGGATTTGCGCGAAACTATCCATCATCTCGTTCCTCTGTTGCGTGAGGGATTCCTCAATCAACAGTTTGAAAGGATCTCCTGTCCTGTCATCTTTCTTTTCTCCTACCATGGGAGGTCGCTTGGGAATGCGAGAGCTTCTGTCCTCAAGAGAAACAAGCTCAAGACCCAACTCTTTGTACTCCGACCTAGTTGGGGACATGCATTAAGACGACAAGGAGCAGACCACTCTGATACCTCTAATCTGGATTTTATGAGCAGAACGAAATGAATACAGATTATTTACAGGTGCTTATCACAAAATAACAGAGATACAATAAAAATGGTTTTCTATTCAATAACGAAATAAGCTGAAACTGTAAAATGCAGTGGAAACAAGCTTGTTGGAATGGTGGCGGCTTATCTTTGAGAAGAGATGTGACGACAACGCGCATTCGCACGAAAGTTACAATGAGGGTCTAAAGGCCTTTTTAAAATAAGCAAGAATGATAAAAACCCTAGACATCCAAAAACCTAACCCTAGGAGATGAAGTGCCAAAAGTCATGTGGGCCCCGTTTGGGTAAGCTAGTACATCAACTTCCCGGGGTCGTAACTTTTGCATACGATCTCCGTTTTAGGTGTGTGATTGCCAGTTGGAAAGGTATCGTCGAGGAGATTCATTTTTGGGGCTCAATTATGCCTTTGGCTATCATTGAGGAGCTCGATACCGAAAAAACTTCATTTAGGCCCTCAAAATGGCCCCGGAAGTAAAAACTGCTAAAAATAGTAAATTGCCAAAAATGTCAGAAAACTATTTTGAGCTAGTTGGAAAAGGTGGGTGGCCACCGATATCCATCTGGATCAGCAAGTCTCATAATGTCTTTGAGCACTTAATTGTTTGACATGGTAATATTTGATGCACATGCTTAAGTGGCTCGATTATTTACTTGATTTACTTATCATGATATTTTGACTTGAGATCCTTGGAGGGCATGCTTATTTGTCTTTGCAGGACCTAGTTGGTGGACATTTTTGGAGGAACATGCCTAGATTGGGCTTCCATGGGGGTTGAAGCCCACAGGTTAGATGCCAAGGGCCCACATGCTGGATGAGAGAGAAATACCTTTGGAAGCTTAGAAGACATTGTGGACAACATGACCTAGCCCTCACATGCCAAACATTTTTCCTAGGAGAGGCCAAATGTCACCTTTGGATTCATGACATCATCTAGGAGGGCTAGGGTTTGGTGGTGAGGTTGTTATTCGTTGACACAAGGACATTTTGAGGAGAATGAGGCTTTGACCATGAAGAAAATACTTGGATGATTTATATGTGGCTTTGGTAAGCCTAACTACACTCCTCCAACACCAACGACTCGGTCCTAGTGTCAAAACGTCCCCTAAAGGGGTGACGTCACTTTAAGTTAGGGTTTCATTTTGTGTAAAAGTAAATTTTAACTGAATTGTTTAATATTATTTGTGTAAAGGGAAAATATTAGGGTTGTTGACCCCTATTCTTAGGGTTTACCCTAAAATTATGTGGATACAATATTTTGGAGACATATTGTATAAATAGAGATCATAAGATCTCATTTAATAACATAAATTTGGCATCTTGGAGAGGTACTTGGGCTGAAATTTCCGCTATCTTTAGTTATTTCTCTCCTTTTCTCTTCTGTATGACTACTTTCTTGGTTATTTGGTTGATGGAAGAGATGTGCTAGCCTTGGAAGGCTCTTCTTTGCTATTGTGGTGGTTTATAATAACATTATCCCTTGAATTGGTAAGGATGTTTTGCATTGTATTATCATTTCATTTCAAGACAAGGTTATTTTTCTAGAGCTAGGTAGGAAGTATAAGGGAATACACCCCCACCTTAGCCTCCATCACTTTATGGTTAAATTTTATTGGTTTAACAAGGGTTTTCTAAGAGAAGTATAAGTGCATACACCCGCTTATCCTAAGCCCTATACATGGATACTTTCCTTGGGGAGTAAGAGGATTTACACCCCCAAGGAGTGTTGGGTATGTGATATATTCTTTGCATGTGTGTGTGTGGGCACGTCAGATATGACAGGTGCATCTGACGATCCCTCTAGTATTGTTCTTGGTTTCATGTGCATTGGGTGCATTCCTAGGGGGGTCCCAAGGGGGGGGCAGGTATTCCCCCCCCCCCCCAGGTTACACGCAACGTTCGACAACGGGCGGTAGCCCGGGACAGAGCCCTAATTTTTTTTTTTGGTGGTTTTTGCTATTTTTAGTGGTTTTGTAAATTAATCTTGGAATAAGGGATTAGGGTTTTGGTATCTACGAAATACCTAAAAACATTGTATATATATTGTATGATGAATGGTGAAATTCAATATAATGAATATAAGAAAGGTTTTCCCGTTTGAGGGCTTCCTGTATAAAATCTCTGTGTACTCTGTGTATGAGCCATTTGATTAAAGTATGTTTTTCTTAAGAATCTATATGCATTGCTTTACTTCACAGGTTTAAAACTTAAAAGGAGGTAGTAATTTTAGCTCTTTATTTTCTTGACTCCATTAATCCAATCATTAAATGCACTAGTGATCACTTGTTGCATTGGAGATATAAAATTGTTGATTTGGGAAACATGACATTTTGTGATTTTGAAGTTGTTCCTAGTGGAAGCAAATCTATGCTATAAACACTTGTTTGAGACACTAGGGCATTTCATTTCTCCAATTATTTCTTGCTGCTATTACAAATTTAACCTAAAGCCATTAGGGATGCAGAAAAACCTAACCAAACTCTTCAATAACTCCTAATTTAACCATTGAAAATTGTTTAAAATCTACCCACATAATCTACTAAGTACAATGCATCTTTTCACAATTTTTGAGCAAGTTTTAGTGGTTAAATATGTGTTATAACCCTAAATTGCACCACACATGCTTACCTGGCATCAGGCCAACTCATATCCCTTCTTTGCCAAAGCATTGCTGAACAACTCTTTCAAAATCCTCTTTTATAAAGGCCCATGCACCCTAATCCATTACTGCACGCGTGTACATGCTGGCTGACCCAAAACAACCCATGTGGACCGACAAAAGCATGAAAAAAGGAAAGTTGTCGATGGAACAAAAAGCTATCGGTGAGTTAACTGAAAGTCCCGACCATGCATGGCCGAGGGTTCATCCAAATACCTAGCTCCTTCTAGCCTATAAAAGAAAGGGTAGGGGTACCATTTGGAGGAGAAAAAATATAGCAAAGAAACTCTGCCCATTTACGTATTCCCATTGTCCCAACCCTTTAGCCTTTCCTAATGCTAAAGGAGATTTAAAGAAAAATAGTTGAAGGACAGAAGAAGAGGAGCCCAGGATCATGTTCAAGGAGCGGTGGCCAGTCTCAACTTTTGTAAGTTGACTCATTTTAAGTAATAAAGAGAATTCTTTTCTTGTCCCAATTCATGAACTTTTTATGGTTTGATTAGTTTATGTTTGATTTCTAACCCGTTAGTATATAAGTAGTATGCATGCATAGTTGTTGCTCGTCTTGAATGCAGGTCATCTTTGGAAGGAGTATTGTGAACAAGTAATCAAGCACAACGGAGGATCGACATCAAACGCCGGTAACGAGGTAGGTTGATCTTTCCATGCATTTACTAAGAAAAGGGGATTTAAATCTAGGGATGAAGGTAGAAAGTAATTTCTATTTGGTCATATCTGCATGCAAAGTCTGAACTCTATTTGCTAGTATGTAGGGTGTTTTTCCCCAACAACAGAATTGGCGACCATATTGGGGAGAATCTCTAGGGTTCCTAGAATTTTATTTAGTTTTTGGGTAGTTTAAAGACTAGTTTTTCTTGCCTGTCTTTTCTTTTTGTTTCTACAAAGTCTAAACTAGCAGGGAGTCTGGTTTTCCATACCATCTTTCCTTGACTTTTGATTGACTGTGTTTTTCGGGACCCACAGAGGTACACACGGCCTGCACAAGGTCTGCACGCATGTACCCACACCCTATCCTCTTACAGCCTGCGTGTGAATGCTAGTTGTAGAGGTAGCAGTAGCATGTAGGAGTTCAGAGAATCTCAGAGGCAGTCCTCCTCTTCCCTGTCAGAATCACACATTCTTAGGGGGTTTTCTGGAAATTTGTCTGAGTCTTGTATGCTAACACTCCTATCTCAGATTGTTTTTGCCTTATTATTTTTTCCTTGCCTTATTTGTTTTTCTGTTAGAAAGAGTATCCAAGCCTTTAAGGGATCCTGGTTATCAATATCAGTGGTCTCTTCTTGGTTTGGTCTGTTTGTTTTCATTTTTTTTCTTAGATTTTAGATATACACGTGGCCTGTATAAGGTCAACCCACATGTACACGCCTTCTGTCTCTGTTTAGTGCGCGTTCGTACGCGTGTTGTTTGAGTAACAGTCGCATGCTTGTATAGGATACTTTTTGTTAAGGGTAAGGCAGTCATCCTTTCCCTTGATAAGAATTATTCCTCTCAGGTGTTCAGATCTCTGTGTGAGCAGTCAGTAGCTTAGGATTAATTTTACCCTTAGCTTGCTTTTTCTCATTTAAAATGTTGTCAGAAAAATAAAAAAATTTATGGTTTTTAGACAAGTGTGAGAGTCATTGTTTTTACAATTGCTATTGTGTGATTTTTTTAATCTAATTCTTTGTGATCTACGATTTAGGCCATAATTTTTTTTCTTGGTTTTTTGCTTGTCGGTATTTTCCCTGTCTTTCTTTACTAGCATTTAAATAAATAAAAAATCTCTTTTCATTTTCTTCTTTGGTTGAAGAGTGTGTTTCTGCATCATTAGCTAGGGAAAATTCTTTTATTTCATAAGTTTTTGTAGTTCACTTAGATCATAAGTAGCTCGTAGTCGAGTAAAATTGCTGTGAGTTTGATGTCCAAAATCTTAGAAAAAATTAAAAAATATTTTTTGAAAAGTTGTCGAAATTTTGCATTCAGTAAAAGTTTTGTTTCCAGCTTTTTTATTCATTTTTTACTTTCATATTTTACACATCATCAGTTTCACCCTCATACCCCTTGACGTAAGACAAATCCATAAAAGTAACGCTAAATTTAAAATCTACTAGACTTTTATGTTTGTAGGGTTCACAAACTAGTTCAGGACTAGGGCCTTGGATTAGGTTGGAGAGGAAACTCTTCAGGCCATTTAAAATCAAACATTGGAGTCTGAGATAGGGAGTGTCTAAGTCTAGTTTCGTGGAAGTTATCTGGGACCCCCCTCTAACACAGGGGATAAACACAAGGTCACGTGTGGAAAGGTCACGGAGATAACCCCTCCAAAGCCGGACCAATCGTAGTGGAGAACACATATAAAGGGCTTGTTTTGGGATTTCATCATTTGCATTTTCCACGGGGCTTTGTGGGTCTCAAATCCATTCGAGGTCCTCAGTTGTCTTCCAAACCATTTTCTCTTGATACCCTTGACAGGTTTCGGGCTCGATACCCTGCTCATTGTGGTCTACCCGACTTTCAACTGTACCCGCCTGGTGACTGTTCGCGTGCTGGAAACCTAGTTGCCAATCTTTGTTAGGGACATACACAGGTGACCACGGGGGTATACCGTGGTACCTAGGACAGACATCAGGCCATGATTTGCAGAGTATACCCAGAGGGTGCTTCCTTGTTCGATTTTGACTTGCACCGGTAAGTTGCTCTAGTGTTGGCTGTTGTATCTGTTCTTCCAATTAATTTAGTGTTTGATTGTCTTATCTTCTAGGGAGTCTTTTGTAGTGGGTTTAACTTTTGAGCGTTTAGACTACCTTAGAGTGTCTTGGATCTTCTCACACAGTGGAGGATATCGAGCTCCACTGGTCACGAAGGCTTCTTGGCCTGCCGCCGGTTACACTGGAGCCACCCTCGCCACCATTAAGGTGGAAGCTAGACCAACAAGGGTCTTTTGAAGCGATCGGGTTACAAACCATTGTGCCCTAACAAACCCTGGAGAAATCGACCATTTTGGACCTTGAAGCAACCTCTCTTGGCTCAGTTGAAACACTAACCACTGATTTCTTGGCACCTTTTATTGTACCAATTCAATTTTATGAGTGCCAGACAGTGTCACACACAACAATGGAAACAAATGTTGTTACTCCTTTTGGGAATTCTTCAATTCCCACCACGGTTGTCACCACAGGAGAGCTATCATCTCCTAACCTACCATCGTCAGTCTGAGCCACCATGGTCTCGACCACAGCTAATTTGCACAGTAGTCCGAACACATTTTTGGCAGCGGTCACAACCCCTTTCACACATAGTGCGACAGGCCCTCTGTTCTCATACAATATGCCTAGTTCAGGTACAAGTCCTGTACTTTCCTACTCCACTTTACAGACTTTGGGTCTGGGGCAGGGATCTCTAGAACTCCTCTGTAAGGTCACATGGGGGGCACTCCTGTCCCTTTTAATGCTTTTCCTTACGGAGGAGGTCATATCCCTCCTTCATCCCCTTCACTCGGTGGCTCGCATCAACAATCCACCGGGCAACCTACACACAATAGTTTATTTGGAGCGGGGAGTCAAGGATCACCTTCGCATAGTATGCCGGTAGGTTCGACACTGTTTTCTTGCAATGGAACATTTGGTAACAACACCTTCTCGTCAGCCGCTTTCCTAACTGGGGGCAACCCCATTTTTGGACAATCTACTCTCGGGCAAGGTACTATTTCTGCACAGGGGGAAGACCTAGCAGGACCTTGGAATTCAGGGCAAGGATCTGTTCCATCCTCCGAAATGTCGATCTAGGGTAATTATTTCCACAATCAATGGAACCCTGGACAAACTACTATGCCTATCCCCATGGGACCGGCATGGGGTAATCCTTCCCAAAGTCCTTCGAATACAATGCATGCCCAACAATCTATGTCCTATTTGGGAAATCATTCGATGATGTCTCCACATATGAAAAATCCTTACACTGGCCAGGGCCATGGTTTCTACCAGAATCCAGGCCAGCAGCCAAACTTTTCCTAGAAACCTGGTGCCAGTCAAACTCCAGGACCCTTTTTCCCAGATTATCAGCAACAACCCAAACTACCGTTCCTGGTGACTTTACACTTGCCAGATTTGACAAGGTTGTTGAATGACCCTATTTGTCATGATCCGTGTTGGCCTCCTATGCTGACGAAGTTGCCTTCAGACATTCCAAAGTTCAAAGCCAAGCCTAATGAAGATCTAGGAGATCATGTGACTACCTTTCATCTTTGGTGCTCATCTAACTCATTGAAAGATGACTCCGTTCAGTTGCAATTGTTTCAACGTACTTTCATTGGGAATGTCGCGAAATGGTACATTGAGCTCGATCGCTCAAGATACTCTTCTTTTGGCGAATTAGCGATGGCTTTCCTTAACCATTTCTAGTTACCTGTGAGATACGATGCTGGCACAGAGCTGCTCGCTAATTTCGAACAGACAACAATGGACCATATCTCTGATCACATCCAAGAATGGAGACGTCGGAAGAGTTTAATAAAAGTACCAGTCCCACTAGCATTCCTACTTGAGTGGTTCCTTAAGTCTTTGGTCCCGCAGTTATCCAAAGACGTCGCGACATCCAGAGTTTTCTCTAAAGAAGACACCATCATGAGGGCTCAAAAGTTTGAGCTCATCTATTCTCAGTCCGGTTTATTATACAACATCTTGTCAGATGTGACACATTCAATACTAGATAAAACTAGACAGAGAGCTAGACCGCATGCCGATGGTATTATTGGTTCAACACAAACCAAGCCCACTGAGCAATTGACAAAGCAGTTGCAACAGTTATCCATACAACACACAGCAGCCAACCAAACTACTACTTTGGCTGCTCCCCCTACCCAAACGTTGGAAGTACACATAGTGCAGTCGACTAACCCAAAGGCCACCCAGCAGCTTGAAGGGAAGAAAAAACAACGAAAGAAGGGTAAGGGGGATAAAAAACCCAGTGATAATGCGACGGGGACAACACTGAAAAATAGAAGGTGAGGTATCCATGCAACTTGTGCGCGGAAGACCACCCGACCCATCTATGTCCTCGGCTTGCAGAGGCCCAAAAATTTGTCATGCAACAACAACAAACAATGTTGACTAATCCATTTCAACGTGGGAAAAATCTAACTCAAGCCTCTGCAAGTACGGAAGGGGGAAGCCAAGAAAACTTCCCGCTTCCGAACAACCATTCATTCGTGAACGTTTATATGGTTAGGGGTGGTGCTTTCATATCGACTAGAGCGCACGATTATAGTAAACCAAGTGCTTCTGAGAAGGGTAAAGAAGCTGACCTCCCATCTCTTCCTCTATAGATTGAGAAGATGTTAGGAGAAATAATGAAATGCATTCCAAAAGGTGCATTTAAAAAGACTTCTCATAACCCAAACACAAGGGCCGCCCAGAACTACTCTATGGTGGAATATTTATCACAAACCCCTTGCATGATGTCTGCTTTGGAGGTCCTCCAAAGCTTCCCTACTCAGAGGAAAGCCTTGTTAACCGCATTGGGCTCTACTGAGATTTGTAATTCGGGTACCATCATGTTAGATACAACCAACTTAAAACCTCGTTTGCCTTACCACGTAGCGTTTCAGATAGTAGTGGCTTACCCCACGAATTTTTTTACATGGAATATCTTCCGCACGGTGGTTGACGAGGGCACCTCGACATGTGTTATGTCGTTGGCATGTTGGAAGGCCATTGGCCAGCCCATTTTGTCTCCATCACCTACCCTCCTCACTGCTTTCGACAGTCATTCTTTCCGACCAAATGACATCGTTCCTTCTTTCCCCGTGTAGTTAGGAGGAAAAACAATGTGTGTCGAAGTAGAGGTAGTCGATGCTCCCCTCGACTATAACCTCTTGTTAGGACAGAGTTGGACTTATGCTATGCAAGTTGTGGTTGCTACAGTTTTCCAGGTCTTGTTGTTTCCACACGAGGGCCGGATAGTGACCATTGATTAATTGTCTTTCTCCTGACCTGAGCCAGCTTTGGGGGCATCCATGGTCCCGATGATTGATAATCCTCAACCAGGTGTCGTTAATGTATGAGTTGGTTTGTGCCCATCCTTGATGGGTACCTTCAATTACCCACCTCCTCACAACGATATCAAATTTATATCTAATCACCATAAGGTTGAGATTTTTCAAGTTTCATTGTTCTGCATGACTTTCTTAGAGGATCCATGGATTCTTCCTTCCCCATCAGCCATGATGGATGAGACAGGGCACCCAGGCATGTCCATTCCCTTGTCTTCCACTGAAGTAGCATACTCTTTAGTCCAGCAAGATTCAGCTAACACTGATCTGACTCTTGCACAAGAGTTAGATCCACTTCTAGAGCCTATTTGGGCTCAGGGTTCTCTCGCTAATGTCGATTCGTTAGACTTAGTCTTGCCTTTTGATGAAGTAGTAATCGAAGCAATGACTAGTTCAGACAAACCTTGGGAAGATCTTCATCACAGATCATATTTTCTCCCAGAGTTAAGCCGAATCAAAGCAGGATAATTCACCATGACCATGAAAGGAGATCAACCGTGTCCTATTACTCTCTTAGATACACATGAAATTTATGCCAAGGGAAATATGGAAACTATCACTGAAACTATACCAATCAACATCTCTCAAAACCCTGCCGTCATGGAGAACGTCTTCGTCAGAGCGGATTTCTCCCCTGAAGAGATTCAAATCTACAAGGATCTTTTCAAAGAATCCCACGACGTTTTTGCTTGGTCTTATGAAGAAATGCCAGGTATTGATCCAAAAATAGTTGAACATGAAATCACAACGTATCCTGATGCCAAGCCTGTTAGACAGAAGCTTCGCCCAATTAATCCCAAGAAAGCAGCAGCCATCAAGATTGAGGTTGAGAAATTTCTAAAGGCAGGTTTTATCTATCCTATCCATTTGACTCAATGGGTGTCAAATCCTGTGCCGATCAATAAAAAACAAGGCACGATTTGTGTATGTACCGATTTCTGTGATTTGAACAAGGCATGTCCCAAAGATAATTTTCCAACACCATTCATTGACCAGATCATTGATGAATGTGCTGGTTGAGAAGCCTTTTCTTTCATGGACGATTTTTCGGGATACAATCAAATCCAAATCAAACCTGAAGACCAACACAAAACGACATTCATTTGTCCATGGGGTACATTCGCATATCGTAAGATGCCTTTTATCCTTAAAAATGCTGGAGCCACATTCCAGTGGGCCATGTATTTTGATTTTCATGACCTCAAGCATATAGTCGAGGCCTACCTAGATGATTTAGCATCCCGATCTCGCAAGAGAACGGATCATCCCACACACCTTAGACTAATCTTCGAACGTTGTCGCTACTTTAGGATTCACTTGAATCCAAACAAGTGCAACTTCTGCATAAAGTCAGGATGTTTGTTAAGTTTCATAGTATCAACAACAGGGATCATGGTCGATCCTCTCAAGGTGGAGGCAATAATCCAGTTGCCCCTCCCACGCACAATCCTTCAACTTCAGAGTCTACAAGGCAAGGCAAACTTTTTACGACGCTTTATCGCCAACTATGTCGAAATCACCAAGGGATTTATGCGTGATATAGATTTATGTAGGAACACAATGAAATACATAAATACACATAAACACAGAGATGCAGCGGAAATAAGACTTCATTTCATTAATAGCAAATGACTGAAATATGCTTACATACAGAATGGAAATAAACTAGCTAGGCGCTGGTAGCTTATCTGTGAGAAGAGATGTGGCTGCTACTCGCATCCGTGAGAAGATGATTACAATGAGGCTCTAAAGGCCTTTTTACAATAAACAGGAATGCCAAAATTCCTAGACATCCAGAAACCTAACCCTAGGAGATGAAGCGCCAAAAGTCATGTGGGCCCCGTTTGGGTAAGTGAGTACATCAACTTCCCGGGGTCGTAACTTTTGCATACAATCTCCATTTTAGGCGTGTGATAGCTCGTTGGAAAGGTATCGTCAAGGAGATTAATTTTTGTTGCTCAATCATGCATTTGGATATCATTGGAGCCTCGATCTCGAAAAACCTTCATTTGGACCCTCAAAATGGCCCCGAAAGTTAAAACGTGCTAAAAATAGTAAATTGCCAAAATTGCCAGAAAGCCGTTTTGAGCCATTTGGAAAAGGTGTGTGGCTACCGATATCCACCTGGATCAATACTATGTGAAAACTAAAAAATTGAAAGAAGCAATGGTGGGGGTCCAAGTGGAATAGGTGGGTGGCCACCAATATCCACCTGGATCATTCCTCCCCCCTTAGGATGCAATGGTCCCCATTGCATTGAGTTCCTCCATGAGATGAGGAAACTTCTGCTGAAATTGATCCCTGGTGAGCCATTTGCCTTGGTGAAGGAGTTGGCTTGCTTTGACAACTCGATATAGCGGAATCCTTTTTTTTCAGGTGTGCTTGATCTGTGTATCCATGATCTGATCAGTTCTGGCTTGTTCCATGCAGTCTAGATTTAACTCTGTTGGTGTGAGTTGTTCTGCCATGTCGGATGTGTCTAGTAGAGGTGGAAAGTAGGGACGAAGGTGATCCACATTGAACACTAGGTGCAGACCAAGGAATGGTGGAATGCTGAGCTCAAAGTCATTTCCCCCTATAGCCTTGGTGAGGGTGTACAACCCATATCGAAGTGGATGAAGCTTGCGGTGGGGTCCAGCGAGGCGCTCCTTTTGCAAATGCAGCCACACTTTGTTTCCCACTTGGAAGTTGTGTGGTACCCGATGTTGATCATGTCGTTGCTTGTACTTAGCATTGGCTCTGTCCAAGATGTCATGAAACTGTTGGCGGATGTGTTGAATGTGCTCAATGAATTTGTTTTCCTTATCCGCCTAAGACTGGACATGAGCTGAATCTTCCTGAGTAGCCACAAATGGCATGGCTATGTCAATGGGACATAATGGCTGGAATCCCAAGACCACTTGAAAGGGGTTGTGGCTAGTTGAGCTATGGAGAGCCCGATTGTAGCTGTGTTGTACATAGGGGAGGCTCTCATCCCATGTGCGTGGATGCTTTGAATTGTACATGTGCAG
>SNQJ01S0001421.1:27836-62094 GCA_010110895.2 Picea sitchensis | reverse complement strand
TACATTTTTGCACACGTGATCCATAAGACACAAAAGATCAAAAAACCATATATAACATCATAAAATAACCAGAGTACATAGATGGACACAAGCGCCTAAAAAATGGGACTAATAACGAGTCACAGGGCTTATGCCCTCAAAAATATATACAAGTAAGTGCTCGTGGCACGTAAAAAGTCTAAATAGGTTCAGGGCCTATGGGCCCTGTTATAATAGTCCAAAACATGGTATAAATGCCTAAACAATTGGACCCACGTCCAAGGTGCCCCCACTACATGAGGCTACATAGATGGCGGCAGGTCCTCTATCTCTGCCATCGAGACTGTGCGAGTGAGTGCAGTCAAGTTCCGCTCAACTCGCCTAAGGACCCTCTCAACCTCCCCAGCTAGGAGGTTCCCTGCTACTGCTGCTCCCCCAGCGGTGGCAGCTGTGGCTTCTGGCCAAGGACAACGCCTGTTCTGTGCATAATCGGCAGGTCGTACGGGTCCCACATCTGCATGCAACAAACATATACCCGTCAAATACTCTGGCATATAAAAAAAAATGATATATATAACAAAAATGACATAAAAATTACATATGAAAACAAAAAAAAAACTACAAAGGTGGAGACTTACCCATCTCCCCTCACTCCTCACCAAGAGGCACGGGTATGTCAGGATCTCTAGAAAAATCTATCCCTGCATATGGGTAATCCTCGATCATAGGGATCTGCCATGACAACCACGCAAAGAAGTCATCATCAAAGGACTCATTGGTCCTTCCACCACCCTGTCACGTTAGTAATACTGCCCATCTACATACTATAGGGAAAGAGGCCTAATGTCCTCGTACCACTTCCCGAGGACTAAATCTCGGAACTCTCTCAAAGAAGAATGAACACAAAATCATCTTGAACTCGAAGTTCCTCTGTGTCCGTTGTCGGCAATATGTCAATTGCCTCTTCATACACTCAAGTAGTGTGGTACTCCAATCAAAAATCTGTGCATTCAAGCACTGGATAGAAAATTTCATCTGTGCGCGAGATGCCTGATGCAAGGCTGTTGAACTGGTAATCCGCCCAATCAGTAATAATATCACCTGTAGTGATAGGTTAGTGATATTACTGATGGGCACTTGGGAGCTCACACAGTTTGTCCCAGCCTCATAGTGCTTGGCTATCAGTTCCGCTATGTTATGCGGACCCACAAGAAACGTCCTGAAGTTGACTGGTTCCCCTCTCCTTGAGAGGCCAGTCAAAAAGTAGATATCCTCGGTGGTGGGCACCAGTGATTGCCCCTCTAGCATGAAGGCCTCTGCATCAGGGTGTTAGTAGTCAATCAAGGCATTCAGTAGCCTTGGTTGCACTCGCATAAATGGACAAAGGAAGAACTTAAGTAAACCACATTGCATCAACACGGCCATGACATTCAGATCTCCCATGACCAACTCACTAATTGCTTCATGCTCCCTTTCCCTCCACTGAACATACATCCTGCCAACAAAACAAAGTTCAGGAGGGTCAGTGCTTGCTCTTTAGTTCTTTTTTGCTATAAAAGGGGGGTCCACGCGAGCTGTAGAGGTGACAGACATATGTACACGCGGGCAGACTTTACTCTTCCCGAGTGTACACGCGACCTGTCTAGAGACAACCCGCGTGTACCTAGGGCCATTTAAAGGTCGACGCCCACCCAAAAAAATAAAGCAAATGCAAAATTGAAGAATTGAATAGCTAGATAGGGGAGTGTGTACTTACTTGGTCCAAGCAGAAGTTCGTTTCGTCCACTGTAACTCCCAGAATCACCATTTTTATCAAAGGGGGTCTTTTGGCTCCAGAGTCAATTTCCAAATCAGCAATGGTGATAATGAGCTGCCAACTTCTATTTATAGACTTTTTGGCCTCTTTTTGTCACTTTTTTGGCCTCCCTTATTAGTTTCTTTATACCAAAAACCATTTAGAGTGATTCAGGAGTTATATGGGAGGGATTTGATCGGGTATTGGGACACTTGTTTTTTGAGTTTTGAGAAAATTTTGACGGTCCATGAAATTTTTTCCAAGAATCAACTTGAGCATATAGGTTAGGTTACTACCCCAACTTTTGTGTCTCGTTGTCTTTTTCCTCTACCATAGGATCGATCCCATCAGGTTGTGACACAGAATCATCATATCTTCTTTAGAAGTGTCACAACTTGGCAGTAGATCTTACTAGAACATGGATGCCCTAGGTAGGTCTTGGTTGCATTATGGTGTCCATGCCATCTCTAAAACACTGTAGGCTCAGGAGTCCTTATAGTCTTTCCTGAATATGAGTTTGAGCCTCATTTGCATAATTATTCTTCGCTCTTGATCTCACCCTCGGGACTCCCAAAAAATAACGGGTCTCCTTTTAAGCCCTTTTCAGACCCTCTAAACATGAAAAGATTGCCGAGTGATCCGGTGGCCTTTCACGCTCGTTAAACTGAAATTTGAAGTCACATCTGTTCGGTGGTAGTTTACCCCTTTTTTGGTCCAAAAGGTCAATTGTACGAACAAAGGTATACTCTATGGAACTTTCGTTCTTTAGAAGAGTACTCTCAGGTATAATTTTATCCCTTTTTCGGGCCTGAGGGACTAAACTTACGAAAAAGAAACCCCCATGGAGTCCATAGTTAAGCTCTTTTTAGACTCCCTAAAATTGAAAATATTGCCAAGTGACCTTATTCTTTTACACTCGTGAAATTGGTCCAGAAGAATATTCCTGATGGAGTCCATAGTTAAGCTTTTTTCAGACTCCTTATAAATGAAAAAATGGCCGAGTGATCTTGTCCTTGTCACACTCATTAAAATGGTTTTGAATCGACGTCTAATCGGTGCTAGTTTACCCTTTTTCGAACCGATTAGACTATCTTCAAAAAAGGTACCCCAATGGAGTCTCCTTCTATGTTTTTTCAGACTCTCTAAATATGAAAAACCACCAAGCTTCCCTTCTCTGGGCTCGTTAAAATTACATCGAAGGACGTTACCATTGTGTGTTTTATTAACCGCATTTGCATACCTTATACACCAGCCTTGTGACAGTTTTCTTCTGTGTCTTAACACCTTTGGCCGCCGGAGGATTTTTCCCGAGTATCATTTTACTAGAACATCAGTCTTGTCCTTGTGCCTTGAACTTGTATGTTTGCAATACTCATTCCTCCATTGTAACATAATATTCCTTTATTCTTTTTCCACAATTATTGAAAAGAACAAAAAAAATCAAATATACCCCAAAAAGAGGAAAGGAAAAGTATTTTCTTTATTGGCAGCATAATGAGTCACCCTTGGATAAAGCACATCTGTCTGTTTGTTCATCAGACTATGGGATGTAGTACAACCTTAGGAAGCTTTCCTCGCTATATAGAGTTGTGTCCTCCACCGTTTGGTTATCCTTCCAAACATATGGAGAGTTTGCGTTGCCTCCTGATTTGTAGACTTATGATTAACATACATGTTGCCTGAGTCTCATCATTTGTCGTGCTATTGTCCAAGGGAAGTTTGTCACTAAGCTTGAGTTGGCCCCTCTACAATATGTCTCTTGTCCGCATACCCGGCCATCCTGAACATCCAATCAAGTCCTTGTTCGAAATCACTGAAGCCTTCAGTCTAATCATCAAGATTATCAAGTCCATGACCGACGAGTCGTCGAAGACCTCTAGGTAGTGTAGTCGTACACTCATATTACACTCCTACTCGAGTTTTGAATATTTTGAAGTCGTTGCTCGAGCTCTGAAGATCTCATCTCCAGCCATCAGGCCAAATCAACTTCTGGAAGATGGATACTCTATATGTATATCTTTCTGATTTCGAGATGTAGCTCCACTGTGTATTGTCTGTGGCTACTCTTTATAGTTATTTGACATGGATCTACAGTGTATTTCATTGGTATCCATGGTTCTATTTTATTTCGAGCATGGGTATGCCCACCTAGGTGAGACATTTTTTCTTTTGCAGATGATACCTCCTAGTCCCTGATCCTTGGGCTCAATCGTTCGACACATCAGTAAAGATTGGTAATGCATTTCGGCCATCAGATGCTCTTTTGACCTCACACATTAGGGGGCATTTTTTATAACCCTAAATTGTACCACACATGCTTACCTGACATCAGGCCAACTCATATCCCTTCTTTGCCAAAGCACTGTTGAACAACTCTTTCAAAATCCTCTTTTATAAAGGCCCACACACTCTAATCCATTACTGCACGCGTGTACACGCCGACTGACCCAAAACAGTGCGCGTGGACCAACAAAAGAATGAAAAAAGGGAAGTTTCCGATGGAACAAAAAGCTATGGGTGAGTTAACTGAAACTCCCGGCCATGCATGGCCGAGGGTTCGTCCAAATACCTAGCTCCTTCTAGACTATAAAAGAAGGGGTAGGGGTACCATTTGGAGGAGAAAAAATATAGCAAAGAAACTCTTCCCATTTATGTATTCCCATTGTCCCAACCCTTTAGCCTTTCCTAATTCCAAAGGAGATTTAAAGCAAAACAGTTGAAGGATAGAAGAAGAGGAGCCCAGGATCAGGTTCAAGGAGTGGTGGCCGGTTTCAACTTTTGTAAGTTGACTCATTTTAAGTAATAAAGAGAATGCTTTTCCCATCCCAATTCATGAACTTTTTATTGTTTGATTAGTTTATGTTTGATTTCTAACCCGTTAGTATATAAGTAGTATGCATGCATAGTTGTTGCTCGTCTTGAATGCAGGTTAGCTTTGGAAGGAGTATTGCGAACAAGTAATCAAGCACAATGGAGGATCGACATCAAACGTCGGTAACGAGGTTGGTTGATCTTTCCATGCATTTACTAAGAAAAGGGGATTTAAATCTAGGGATGAAGGTAGAAAGTAATTTCTATTTGGCCATATCTGCATGCAAAGTCTGAACTCTATTTGCTAGTCCGTAGGGTGTTTTTCCCCAACAACAATATGTTTTTGTAATAAAAAGTTTGTTACATCCATAAGGCTGATAAATATCACTGCAATTATCTTTTTATGATAGCCTTTCTTTTTGTGCTAAAATCTTTTTCTATCATTGTTGAGATAAACTAGTTTTTACTAGCTTGTCTCGTGCTTATTCAATTGGAATTTTGGCACTTATATTGCAGCCCTTATTATCTTTTATGTGATGATATATATCATTGATTATTTATACAATTAGGTACAACAATATTAATTTGCTTTTCCACCTAACATTACTATATGCAAGTGTGGCTTTTCTCATGTCTTGGGCAGGTACAAACATCCTTTGCAGGCATCCAAAGACTTGGAAACATTAGACTACCCAAAGATGAGTCATAAAAATCGTCTTTCCTCTTCCAACGCTGACCTTTAGTGGGGTACTTCTCTTCTTTCCCTTCCATCCATATCAATCCCCCCAGGGTCATCAGGATTGCCTCCCTAGAGTGACCTAGTCACCCTCGAAGTGTGGGACCTATATCGAGGTGACATTAGGTATAATGTCCCTTAGTTGTTGCCATTTTGGTGGTTGGGTTGGGATTTTCCCAACCTACAAATTGTGAAATAAGAGATCCAACAGTGAATCAACCTGATATTTATCGTTGATTATGTTTCAGTTCCCATTGGCACTTTGGCCTGATGACCCGACAATGCATCGACCTAATAATTATCGATGGTGGTGTGTAGTGATTATTAACACTTTAACCTAATGAACCATTGGTTCTTTGACCCAATCAACCATTGTCTTTCTCATTATGTGTTCATTGACATATTCAAACCAATGCCCCATCAACCCTGTAACAAGAATAATCCACACCAGCTAGCATCTGAGAGGTAGGTCCACATGGATGACCTGTAGGCTGATTATGTTAGCTGGCATGTGTTGAGTGGGTCCACATGGACATGATGACATCACCTTAAGGATAATTGGTTTATATTTTTCTAAGGATCATAACTTTCTATCTATAGCTTAGAATTGAACATAAAGAAAATCATTGGAGATTTGTTGAAGAGCATAATCGATCTATGAGCTTGAATTTGGAGACAGAGTAATGGTTGAAGAAAGTAATTTTGGAATATTGAAGAAATAAATTTTGGAATATGTAATATTCTAGATATAAAAAGTATGGAGAATAGAAATAAAATGCTAGAAATGGCAAATGAACAACAATATAACCAGAACAACACCACAATAATACATAAATGATAACAAAATAACACTGAAAGAGCACTTCGATTACTGAGAGAAATGTTCACTTGCCTTTTTGAGGGGGCAACCTCTAGTCGAGCAGATCTCTATTACAATAATATCCAAGACAACAGTTCTCATACCCTCGACTCCTATTTATACTAAATATGTCTATAAAAAGAACCATCTAGAGGAATATCCTTCTAGAAGCAGAAGATTCTATTAGGTCTTCTTACATTTGACTTATTCTTCCTTATTTCTAGGCCTTATTAATATTGACCTTTATTACATCGGAATATATTATTATACCTACATGAGGGGTTAGGTCCCTAACATGTCCTCCCCCTTAAAATCAACCTTTTCCTCAAGGCTTGAGATGTGGAAATTGTTGTAGAATGGTAGTTGGTTCCCAAGTGGCATCTGCTGGGGTTGTATCTTTCCACTGGACTAACACTTCCTTGATGGTTTGTTGACGCATGTGATGCTCATGCTGGTCCAAAATGGCTTCTGGCTATAGTCAAATGGAGCCTTCTTTGTCCAACTCGGGAAGGTTGGTTTGAGTTTGGCACTTATTTCCAATCACCTTCTTTAAGCAAGAAACATGAAAAATAGGATGTAGCTTAGAATGATTGGGAAAATATAACTGATAAGCCACCTGTCCAACATGCTTGAGAACAGTATAAGGACCATAAAATTTGGGCGCCAGTTTCTGAAAATGGTCATCCTTGAGGGAATTTTGATTGTAAGGTTGCAATCGAAGAAACACTTGGTCCCCTTCTACAAATTGATGTTCAGAGTGACCTTGATCTGCTTGTTGCTTCATGCGATTCTGGGCCATGACCAAATTCTCTTTGAGGGTACAAAGAATAGCCTCTCAAACTGTAAGCGTTTGGTCAACCACCTAGACCTTTGAGACGCCCGACAAATATGAGAGAACTGAAGGTGGCTTTTGTCCATATACTACTTCAAAATGAGTCATGCGGGTAATTGTATGGTATGAAGCGTTGTACCACCATTCATCTATTGGTAACCATTGATCCCACTGATTTTTCTTTTCTGATGCAAAACCACTCAAATATGTTTCCAAACACTTGTTGACAACTTCGGTTTGACCATCATTCCGGGGATGGTAAGTCGTGCTGAGATGCAATTGGGTGCCTTGTATCTTGAACGGTTCTTGCCAAAAATTGCTGGTGAAAGTTGGGTCGCGATCAGAAACAATAGAATGTGGCATGCCATGAAGCTTGAAGACCTGATCCATGAAAAGTTGATCCACAGTGGCTGTTGTAAATGGGTGTTGAAGAGAACAAAAATTAGCATACTTGGAAAGGTGATCAATGACCACCATGATGACTGATTTATTTCCCGATTAAGGTAAGACTATAATAAAATCCATAGAGATATCCTGCCAAATAACAGGTGGAATCAGAAGAGGTTGTAGTGTACCGGGAGATTTGACCATTTCACCCTTTTTGCGTTGGCACACATCACATTCATCCACGAAATTACGAATGTATTGTTTCATACCATCCCAGATAAAAGAACATTTGACCCTATCATATGCTTTGGTAAACCCTGAGTGCCCAGATATGGGTGTAGCATGAAGCTCAAAAAGTACCGTGGATTCAAGTTTTGATTGTTTACTTAAATACAAACGACCTTTGTATCGAAGCTCATCATGGAGCCAAGAGTACCCTGGGGAAACTGGAGAATTGGACTGCAATTTTTGTAAAAGATGCAAACTTTTGGGATCGTGTAGCCATTCTTGGCGAATGGCTTGGAGCCAATCTGGTACAATGAAGGAGAGATAAAAAAGGGACCCTTCATCTTCATATTTTTGGGAAAGTGCATCCGCAACAACATTGTCTTTTCCTTTCTTGTAAATAATCTCATAATCATATCCAAAGAGCTTAGTCACCCATTTTTGTTTCTATGGGGAGGAGATTCTTTGTTCTAGAAAATACTTGAGGCTTTGGTGATCTGTCTTAATTTGGAAGCGTTGCCCCAATACATAAGGACACCAAATATCAATGACATGCAGAATGGCCAACATTTCCTTTTCATAGATTGATTTTCCCAAATTTCATTCAGGCAGTTGTCTGTTGGTAAAGGCCAAAGGCTGACCCTCTTGCATAAGGACAACACCAATTCCTTTACCTAAAGCATCACATTCCAGGACAAAGGTATTTGTGAAATCATGAAGTTCCAAGACTAGAGTGGTGCACATGGCCATATTCAAGGTTTGAAAAGCCTGAGCAACTGCTGGAGTCCAGGTGAAAGAATTATTTTTAAGGAGTGTAGTGAGAGGGGCTGCAATATTTCCATAATTCTTAACAAACTTGCGATAATAACCTGTTAAGCCCAAAAATCCACGCAATATTTTGAGAGTCTTTGGGTGAGGCCAGTCTTGCATAGCTTCAATCTTTTTAGGATCCACCCTGACGCCGTGCTTTCCAACAAGATGACCCTAGTACTCGACTTCTGAGGCGCCAAAATCACATTTAGATTGTTTCAAGAAAATTTGGTGCTGAGAGAGTAGATGGAGAACTCGATCCACATGAGCAAGATGGTATGTCTAGGTTTTGCTATAGATTAGGATATCATCAAAGAAAAATAAGAAAAAATGACGGAGAAAAGGATAGAATACATGATTCATGAGGCTTTGGAAAGTGGAGGGAGCATTACAAAAACCAAAGGGCATGACCAAAAACTCATAGTGGCCCTCATGAGTTCTAAAGGAAGTCTTAGGAATGTTTGCCTCTTTCATATGGATCTGGTGGTAGCAAGAAAGAAGATCAAGTTTAGTAAATAATTGGACGCCACTCAATTCATCCAAGAGGTCATCAATGACAGGAATGGGAAATTTGTCTTTAATGGTGAGTTTGTTGAGGGTGCGGAAATTGGGACACATGTGCCAAGAGCCTTCTTTCTTCATGACCATGACCATAAGAGAAGAGTAGGGGCTCATACTAGGGTGGATAAGACCTACGTTAAGCAGTTCTTGAACCATTTTCTCAATTTGATTTTTTTGGGAAAAGGGGTGACGATAGGGACGGATATTGGGAGGAAGTCTTCCTAGGACAAGGGGAATGGAATGAACATGAACACCATGGGAAGGAGGGAGTCCCTGGGGAGTGGAAAAACCACTTGATGTTTATAGAGGATGGATTGGAGATCCTGTGGCATGAAGGGTGTCTTAGTTTCTTTTATGGCATGGAGTTGGGAAAAACGCCCAAATGACCTTTTTTGAGAATATTTTCCACGTGATGGGAACTAATGATATCATGAGAATTGGTGGTGATGCCTTGGAACTTATATTTCTGGCCCTCCTGGTCGAATTGCATGGTTAATTCCTTAAAATCCATGAGAATGGGACCCAAATTCCTTTGCAAGTCTGCACCCAATATAATGTCACAACCGCCCGTGTCGATAGCAAACATATTATATTTCAGGTGGTAGTGACCAATTTGGATACACACATTTTCACAACGCCCTCCACATTTCATGGACCCATCATTAACAATTATGATTTGGAAATTATTGACTGCACGGATATAGCAATTAGTTTCTTGGGCAATGCGGCGATGAATAAAATTATGGTTGTTGCCACTATCAACAAGAATGATGACCTTCATATGATTGATGTAGCCAATTAGTTTGAGGGTTTAGGGAGCAAAGAAGCCCATGATATCATTTAGGGAAATGACCGGTTCTACTTCGGGAGGGTCTGAGGGAGGGGTAATGTCAGTGGGTTCAGGTGACTCAGACACAAGGAGAGCTTCAACATCCTCTTCCGAAACATCCTCCGAGATGTCCATAAAAAGATTTTGTTCCTGATACTTGTGTCATGGAAAATATTTGTCATCACAATTATAACAAAGGCCTTTGAGTTGGCATTCATCCATTTCGACCCTGGTCAATTTTTGGATCCTTAGTGGAGTAGAAGCAGTGGCATTTACTAGTTTAGTGCGAGGAATAAAGGAGGGTTTTTGGTTTTGAGAAGAGACAACCTATTGTGCTTCCTTAGCTCGTTTAGTAGCCTCCACCCATCTCTGAGGCCGATCCATGAGGACACGGGCAATAATCTCATCCTTGAGGCCACTGATAAAACATTCTCAGAAAAAAGCATCAGACATGCCCTCTGTACGAAAATCTAGTCGCTCAAAAGTAGCTATAAAGTCTTCCACTATGCCATATTGTTTCAACTTTGTCAAATGGCATAAATGGTTGGTGTCAGTGTCAAAGCGTTCATAAATCTCTGCGACAAAGTGTGTCCAAGCAACATACCCTTGACGGGCAATTTTTCTCCATTGCCAACGTTCTTGATCTATATGGAGAACACTATACCAGAGTTTGGCCAAGTCATCTATAATTTTGTACAAAGAGAAATAATGTTCCATTTGAGTTACCCAACCAGTGGGATCCGAGCCATAAAATTTGGTCACATCCACCAGTGGAAGGCATAGGTCACGCTGAAAGTGATGGGGCTGAAAATTATGGGAATGAGAGGAAGTTTTGAATTTGGTATGCAAAGGTGGGTTAGATAAAGGGGGATCTGCAAGGACATGCAGCTTGGTGCAGATCATCGAAGCGATAGATTCAAGCTGGGTAGTCATGTCTTGTTTGAGGTATTCTTTGAGTTTCGTGATTGAGGCGGTGATGGAGGAATGCATGGTTTTATTGATGGTGACAATATTGGCACTGAGTTGTCCACTTCTTGTTGGGTCTTTGTGAAATTAGATTGCAAGGTATTGAAGCGAGCTTCCAAGTCTTGGCTACGGGTATGGGCCATGATGACAAGGCAATTGAAGAGGGGCGGGTGGGGTCAAAAATTTTGTTGAAAAATTATAGGTATGAATCTGATAAGGGAGAAGAGATAAATCCAATTGAATAGGTCTCAAATAATGGTGCAAAAATTTCCATTTTTTTTTTTTTTTACACCTGCGGAGTTATACTCTGGTCTGAAGAATACTACAGTGATGAAATGCCCAAATGCTTAACCAGGAAGAAATGCATAGTGATTTAGCAACTCAAACACAATTGCACGAAAATAGATCATGTCTATTTTATTTTATTTTTACGTCCCCAAGGGTTAGGTATTCAAGGGTTCTACAGACAAGGGTTTTCCCTGTGCTATAGCTCTCTGATATACGTGTGGGGTCCAACAATAGTACTCATCCCAATATCTCAAGACACCAACTAAGGAGGCTAGACCGTGCCCTTAGTTGTACTACCCGACTAACCAGGTACTAGAGAGTATCTTCCCGGGTGTTGTTCTCGGTGACACTATAGTAGTCAAGTGACTAATCTTTATCTAAAGAGGGCTTCATGAAATCTAGGCCGATCCGTATATAGGTGTTGTCTGATGCGCTACCACTCAAAGGGGTACAAACATGGGTTACAAGGGTGGCCAACAAATGTGCTCTTAATTACCACTTGTATTTCCTACGTGTATGAATCCCTCAACCACGGGTTTATGCGCGTAACAACGAATCTCTGTAGCTTAAAGATGCTAGAATACGTCTCTACCCTGAAAAAAATTTACCCATAATTTTTTGCCGAGGAAAGTGCTCTGATACCACTTGTAATATTCCATATATAAAAAGTATGCAGAACGGAAATAAAATGCTAGAAATGATAGATGAACAACAATATAACCAGAACAACACCACAATAATATTGAAATAATAACAGAATAACACTAAAAGAGCACTTCGATTACTGAGAGCAGTGTTCATTTGCCTCTTCGAGGGGGCAACCTCCAGTCGAGCAGATCTCTATTACAATAATATCCAAGACAATAGTTCTCATACCCTCGATTCCTATTTATACTAAATATGTCTATCAAAATAACCATCTAGAGGAATATCCTTCTAGAAGCGGAAGCTTCTATTAGGTCTTCTTACATTCGACTTATTCTTCCTTATTGCTAGGACTTATTAATATTGACCTTTATTACATCGGAATATATTATTCTACCTATGTGAGGGGTTAGGTCCCTAACAAAATATTTGCTACATCCCACTAGCCTAATGATGTTTAGGGGGTTAGGTGTGTTACAGAGTGGTATAAGAGAAGTGGTTCAAACACTAGACTTGAATGGGATAGAGATAAACCACGAAGATTCATGTGTTAAGGCTATTATGAGCCTGCTAATAATTTTATGCATTAAAATATTACATATCAACTACACAAGATTTCTTAAAAAGAAGGACTGTATATTTATTTTAGAATTTATACAGTAGAAAAAATTCTATATTCTACCTTGTTCTGAACCATAATGATTCCTACATAAACTTAATTGTATTGATCTACGCTAACAATATATTCTAAGTGTGAATGGAAGCAGGAGAGGAGTCCTGATTTTGGGGATATTGTAGGTCAATGAGAAGCTTGAAAAGGTCTGGTATTTGTGTGCCTTTCAATTATATGATTAGCTAACGTTGGCCTATTGTTTCAACACTTAGAAGACACAAAGAAGAGAAGAAAACAATAGTAGATTGGTGCAACGTGGTATGGAAGAGACCTCACATATCATGAATGGGGAATATTATGAGAAGAGGGCCATAGAAACTCCTCCAAACTTGGTAGAGACAATGACAAGTCTTAAGGGTATTTGAAGCTACAGGGTTGATAATGAGAAGCTCATTAGAGCCCAATATAAACAGACAAAGTTGAATGTCATGTTGCTACAAAGTCTGTCTAAAATACAAAAAGAATTTACAAAAAGGCCCAATTTATAGCAATGCATGGATATATCACTCCAGGAAGACACAAATTCCATTAGAAATCCAAAAGCATGGACCAACTCTCCGCAACACAAGGGAAATTTCATCAATGAAAAGGCACATGGATGCCAAGAAGGGACCATCTGGTAAGGAATTTTTGATAGATTTCTCAAGTGAGAAGACCACTACTACTAAGAGACCGTCCAAAACTAATATTGGTTCAAGTGATCATAAGAAAAAGAGGAAGAAACACTCCAGGAGTTCCCAACTAAAGTATTCAAGAAGGAAAAACCACCTACATTTGATGTATACATCAAGAAGGGCGAGGAAGCAGAGGCATGGCTGTTAGGATTGAAGAAGTATTTTTAAGTACATAACTACTTAGGAAACATGAGAGTGAAAGTGCCCACCTTTGATTTAATTGGAGGGGCTTCCAGCTGGTGGGAAGACCTTAAGAATGTAAAAGTCATCAATTAAAAGAATATGACCTGGATGAAATTTGAGAAATATTTTGGGAAGGCATATTTGTCATAGAGATATTATGATGGAAACATCAGAGAGTTTCATGAACATAAGTTGGGGCAGCTCACCATGGATGAATATGTCAAAAGGTCCATATAATTGTATTTGATGAGCCCAATACACTTGATGACACCATTTGAAAGGATAAGTATTGTTGTGAGCAATCAAAGCATAGGCACGAGCCTCACAAAGTTTGGAAAAGGAAGGATACAAATGGATTTAACAATAAGGTATTCAATTCACATTGGTATAAGAATCTGAGAAAGAGTGCCCAATCCAATTGCCCCACTACAAACATGCATCAAAAAAAATATCCCACTTGAAGTGGGAATAGGCGATCAGGACCCACAAAGGAAAAAGAATAATAATGGAAGAAAGGACCACTAAAATGTTGGGGTTTTGGAAAAGAACACATGTTAGGAGAATGCTCTCATAGGAAGAATGATAACATAAAAATTTACAATGTCCAAAAGGCTACTACTGTTGATGATGTAGCCAGGAGTGTACCCTGGATTTATGCAGTTGTTGAAAATTGACAAGCAGATCACCAAGCCTCATTGGTGGAGATGGAAGATGGAAGCAACATATACCACCATAGGTTTCTGTGGAATATGGGGACACCAAGTAAGTAATTTATATATTTAAGATCATCAAAATTTCAAGCAATCCAGAGTATTTATCCTGAACTGAGTGTATCCAAAACCTATTTTTAAATGGTAACATATTAATGCAAACATTCAATCCACAGATGAACCATGCCATCAAAACACAATAGAATATCAACATTAATAGATTTCACCCTTATATTTACGTAATCTTGTCACATACATGAAGTAAAAATCTCAACATTTACAAAAATACTCAGCTTAACAGTATCACAGATTCAAACAAAAACCAAAATAGTCTCACGTGTCTTCCTCAAAACAGTGTCTCTAAAGAAAAGTGAATGATAAATTTTCTAAAATCAAGGGCATGATGATGCATAATATTGAGGTCCTTGTATGGGGTGAAAATTTAGTATTCTACCTAAATAGAAAATTTACAATTGCAGGTTCTAATACAATTTTTTGAGGGATATAGAGGGAGGGACTTTGACATGATGAAATTCAAAGAAGACATTAAAAAAACTCAGAGAATGGTGGAACAATAGACAAAAGGCAGATAATTTGGTAGAAACATGAGAAGTAATTTATAAATGTCTTCTAACTCATAAAAACTAATAGATAACAAATATAACTTGATCCTAGGTGTGGGTTCCCATCCATGTAGGAACATATTAGTGATATTATTTTGCATATAAATTAAATACTAAAACCGTTGTTCCCTAAGATTCAATATACCCATATGTCCTTATTATTTAGTCAACCAAGTTTAATTTGGGTGGTTAAAAGGACAAGTTTTTTTTCCTCTCCACACACATTTAAATCTCGCTTGTGAAATATTTATCTCTCATGGGCCATTGGGGCTAGAAAGGTACCATCAATCTCACTCTTCTCTTAAGCTTGCAGGTGGGATGTGATGTTTCCAAACATTTTATTTGAAAAACAAAATCCCCATCATATACAGAGTTGTGCAAATTCCATCTAAATACAAAAATGTGGTTGGGATGGTGTTGTAATATGCTTTATAGCTTTAGTGTCTCTTCCTCTAAATTAACCTTACTTCATGAATAATAGTGCAAATTAAAAATTCCAAAGGGTTAGCGCAACTAGTTGTTGCAAATGTTGTTGGGAATTTGGCTAGTTCAATGCCAATATGTGCCTATTATGAATTCACATGGGTGAGGCACACTAGTCTATGCTGATATGTTTATGAGGGATGCCATCTGAATGTGGTAAAACATCCCTTGATTTTTGTGGAAAAAAAAATTAAAGAACTAGAAGTAATCATAAGATTGTTTTCCCTTATTTAGGTTGACTTCTTTGTAGCAACATCTACATAGAAAGAAAAGTAACAAATGGATGTTCTTTTCTCTCAAGTTGTGGTAGTCATAGAAAAATACATGTTGGGATGGTGAAGTGGATGGTCATTTTTCGTGAGAAAATTGTAAATTCAGGGTAAATACTTAGAGCTTGAACATGGTAGTTATTGGAATTGGATGTAAATATTGGATTTGAATTTGTTAAATATTGTCTAATGTGAATGTATGTCATCCATAAATGTGGGAAAGTAATCATAACATTGTTTTTCCCTTGTTAAGGTTGACTTCATTATAAACACATCTACATAAAAAGAAAAGTAATATTTGAATGTTATTTTCTCCTAACTTATGGACTCATCTAAAAACACATATTGGAATGGTTAAGTGGATGACCATCTATAATAAAAAAAATTATAAATTCAATTTAAATATTTAAAATTGGAATATGATAGTTATTGAAATTGGATGCAAATATTGGCTTTGAATATGTTAAATGTTGTCAAATATAAGAGTTGAAACATGGTAATTATTATTAAAATTGAATACAAATATTGACTTAGAATTGTCAAAATGCATAAAATTGAATTTCTTAAAAAAAAAAAAAAAGCCAAATAATTATTCACATATACTTCATAAAAAAAAAAGAAGCCAAATAGTTATTCACATATACTTCATGTCATAATTTAACAATACTTAATTTCTTAAAGAGAGTGGTCAACAATTTATCACATACACTCTTTGTCATAATTTAAGGTTTTGTTGACTTTAAAAATTTTAAAAAATGGAAAAAAACATTTAACATTCGACAAAAATAATCTAAAATTTCAGATTTTGTTGACTTTAAAAATTAAGAAATAATCTAAAATTTTGGATCTTGTTAACTTAAGAAATATATAAAAACATATTTTGTTAACTTAAGAAATATATAAAGAAGATATTTAAGAAAGAAATATATCAAGATAATATTTAGAATTGACAAAAATAATGTAAATATTTTTTTTGGAAACACTATAATATATATTTGTGCATTTATATATACACATACATTGTTGAAAAAACAAAATATAATAGATAGAACAACACATTTTTCACATTGTTATAAATTTTTTTTATGAATAAAAATTATATATTTTCAACAAGATATAATAGATAGAGCAACATACTTTTCACATTGTTATACAACTTTTTTATGAATAAAAAATATATATTTTTAAATCCTATTTGATTTCTTATCTTTCATTTTTTATATCATTTTCAAATTTATTGAGTATACATTTCGAATTGTTTTTAGATATAAATATTTTTAATTTTTAATTGTCACTAACTACTCATCTACTTCATTTAATAATTCATTTAAGTAAGAGGTGTTTATGACCAACTCCACTAACCATATATTTTAAAAGTGAGTATCCCCGTGGTGATAAGCTAAATCCATTAATACATTAACATAAATACCTGCTCAATTTGAAAATTTAAAATAACTTTCTATATTTAAATATTTTCAATTTATAATTACCAATAACTATATACTCACCCAATGCATTTAATGATTCATTTAACTAGGAAGTGTTTATGACCAACTCCACTCACCATTCATTCTAAAAGTGAGTGGATAGTGATGGGCTAAGTCCATTCACACATTAACACATAATTAATACTCACTAAAATTGAAAATTTGAACTCATTCTAATGAAGTTTTAATATTTTCAATTTTTAATTATCATTAACTATATAATCACTTAATTTAATTAATAATTTATTTAAGTAGGATGTGTTTATGGCCAATTCCATTAACCATTAGTTTTAAAAGTTTGTAGATAGTGATATGCTAAGTTTATTAACACATAATTAATATCCATTAAAAATTTGAAAAAATTAAACTCACTCTTAAAATTTGAACTTATACTCATTAATTTTATTAAATATTAATTTTATAGCCAATTCCATTAACCATTAGTTTTAAAAGTTTGTAGATAGTGATATGCTAAGTTTATTAACACATAATTAATATCTATTAAAAAAATTGAAAAAATTAAACTCACTCTTAAAATTTGAACTTATACTCATTAATTTTATTAAATATTAATTGTTTTCCATAGTATTTTGGATAATATCAAATAAAATATATATTTTTATTTTTTATAAATTTTCATAACGATATAATTAATATCCACTAAAAATTATATTTTATTTTTTATAAACTTCCATAACGATATAATTAATATCCACTAAAAATTAAAAATTTGAAAAAATTAAACTAACTCTTAAAATTTGAACTTATAATCATTAATTTTATTAAATACTAATTTTTTTCCATAGTATTTTGGATAATATCAAATAAAATATATATTTTTATTTTTTATAAACTTCCATAACGATGATGTGCTGTACCATATTATAAACTTCCATGATGATGGCGTATATATTTTATATTTTATAAACTTCCATAATGATGATGGGTTGTACCATATTTTTATTTTTTATAAACTTCCATGATGACGACGTGTTGTACCATATTTTTATGAATTGGTTTCGTTCTAGGAAATTTCTTGCAAAGTTTACATTAAATCATTTGTTTTAATGATCCATAAGGATTTGATATCTATGTAAGTTTATAACGGCAAAGACGTGCACACACTCTCCCAGGTTGGGGAGAGGTCACGAGTTCTAGCCTGGCTACGAGTCCCTTGGGCTGCTGCTTTCCACCCCCATATCATCCACTATGTGGGGAAGTATCGGAATGGGTTCCCAGCGGGTTAACTTCCATCTGGAAATTTTTTTTTTTTATTTATTTTAATAATCCATAAGGATTTGATATTTATGTAAGTTTATTAAAATAATTTTAAAATATAGCGCTTTTTCAAGTTTATTATGGGGGTTGGAATTTAACGATGAATGAGAGTAATAATTAAAAAATAACACATATAAATATGAATGTTAGGTTAAGTTATTGAAACATTTTACCTTTTATATTTGGATAAATGTTAAGCTAAGTTAGTGAAACATTTTACCTTTTATATTTGGATAAGAATCTTTAACGAAAAGAATTGTGAACCATGATGTATTAATAATGAAAGTAATAATTAAAGAATAACACATGTAAATATGAATGTTATGAAGGTTAGGCTAAGTTATTGAAACATTTTACCTTTTATATTGGATAAGAATCTTTAACAAAAAGAATTGTGAACCATGATGTATTAAATTATTATTAGGTTTTTTCCTAAGGGAAGAAGTCAAGTAATTTTATTAAGTATAACAAAATTACAATAACAAATATAGTGTAGTCATATATAGAGTTAGCAGTTTTCATAAAAAATCATAAGTCGTATAAAAATCAAGATCAAGAGTTTGGCTTCTATCCTTTTCTTATAACTATCCCTTTCCCAAACAAAAAAATCATCTTCTATATGAATCTTTAAAAATATATAAACAATTCTCATAAAAAGTCGCAAAAATTACAAGTGACTAGATCATTTGTTCATAATTTCATAAACTTAAAAAAGAAAAAAGGTTAAAACCAAGCTTCATGAAGATAAGAAGCATATTGTCCTTGATGGGATTCAAGGATCTTGCAGGTTCCTTTGTGCAGCTCCATTCCTTCTTTGGAAAGCTTTCTTGCTTCTGAACTTTTGTCCCTATAGACATGTGTGAAGGAAAGGTGAGTGAAAGTTGTTTGCAAGTTTGAGGTCCTAAAATAATGGCTAAAGCATAAAATTCCTCAAGGTGGAATCTATTTTCATCCATTGAATGACTAAAAGTGAGTCACTCCAAATTTGGATTTGTGTAACACCTTTTTCTAGTGCCAGAATGAAGACTAGTTTAAGAGACAAAAGTTCATTGAACTTGTTTGTGGCATGTCCAATGCTGACCTTGAATGAGATGGTGTGATTTGGGGAGAGGAAGATAATTCACATAGTCACACCTTTGGATGAAGTGCCTTGAGATGATCCATTAAAGTAAGCCTAGGGAATTTCTTCATTTATATGGCTTGTTGAAACTCGATTAGGAGGAGTAGAAGAGGAGAATTGAGGATAAGCACTTAGAATGTTGAGGCTATGAGTGGTGCATTTGAGAGGCAAAGTGTCCAAACTTTCAAATAATTTGGTGTTTCTAGCCAATAAGATTCCCCAAGTATAAGTGAGAAGGATGTTGAGGCGAGGAATGGAAAGTTCTCGTGGGCTTGATGCTATTATCAAGTTGTGTGTTGCTACTAAAAAAACGTAAAAATGTTTTATATAAATGATTTTAGAATAAAATGAGTGAAATAAAGAAATAAATACGATCTGAAAAAAGAAGAAATACACAAGTCTCAATTGAGAAAAAATAGACTTTTATTAATAATAATTTTTTGAATTACAACCAGAATGCCTCTTTTCAAACCCCTGCGAGGGTGAGCACCATGATCAGACTTAGAAGTCTAACATGGAATTTAACATCATACAAATACAACTAGTTTCTGAAATAAAATGACCAAGAATGAATACACTGGATCAACCAAGTCACAAGCCCGCCAAATCTTGACTCTGCAAAATAATCTTAATCAAAACTAAAAATTAATTCAGATATTCTGATAAAACTACACATATTTCCAAGAGAAATGAATGACCTTCTGAAGCGTGTCAAATATCAATGCTTCCTACTCCTTTCTTCTTTGACACCTTTAGAAATATCATGTTGTCAACAAGAGGATTTATCCCTTTTAAGGAACTTAGAAAATGAAAAGATGAAATTCAGAAATCTCAATATGAAACAAGAGAAAACCTTATCATAAGTGTTTCTCTCTAATTCCTCATGTCTTTTTTTGTCCTTCTATTCTTTCTTTTATTCTCTAAAAGGTAGTTCCTCAAGTAGTTGAAATATTTTAGTTACTAAAGTTAAATAACTTTAGTTAATTAGTAAGACAAATAACTTTTAAGATAAAGATAATTAATAAATAGAATAATAACTAAATAGGTGGGGTCCCCCTCTATTATGCATCTCTTTATTTCAAAAACAAAAAATAGATTTTCCTTCTCACTCAATAATATGATCATCAAATAAAAATAAGCATCAAATAACATACCATAAATATGCATTCAAAAATACCATGGCCTAAACACTTGTATCTTCCATAAATAAAACATGATATTTTGAAGTTTCAAAAATAAACATCATGGTTTTGCCACCTGTCAAAAATGTTTCATGGTCAAATA
This sequence comes from Picea sitchensis, assembly GCA_010110895.2. Lineage (NCBI taxonomy): Eukaryota > Viridiplantae > Streptophyta > Pinopsida > Pinales > Pinaceae > Picea > Picea sitchensis. The sequence goes on along the minus strand of SNQJ01S0001421.1, from coordinate 41,587 downwards.
TCATAACAAGCACAATCAAAATAGCCCAGATAATTTATTTCTAAAAACTTATTCTCTTTCCCTAATGAAGTCCTCATATTGAGACGTATTTTCTTCTAATTGGGCTACCTATGGATGGATATAATCTAAAATTATTTTCCCACTACCTGTTGATTTTATCTTTGAATGAGCATAGGAAGAGGATTTGGCCATGCTGGTAGAAGTAATAGGTTGCTTACCTTTATCAATTTGAGAGCCATGTGGTGTAGTTTTGTGATCTTTTGGTGGAGGAAGAGGCGACATAGACTTATGTGTAGCAGTTGTGTGAACAAGTAATATTGGGTGAACCAGAGGTATTGGAAAATATGCACTAGAAACAACATTATGAATTGGTGGATGAGGGGGGGTCAATAGGCCATTGATTGGCATCGAAAGAGGGATTAGCAGGAAAATTATCCCATCAATCATTATGAGGTTGTACAAGGGACTCGAGAATGTTAAAAATACCAGGGTGAAGTTGCAAGGTAACATTAAGGGTTGCTTGGGGTTGTCGCAAGACATGCTGACCACCAAGGTTCAAATGCCCAGTTTGGATTAGTTTCTAGAACTCATATGAGTCAACATCAAAATGAATATAGAACCTTAGTTTTTTATGCCTTCTGGGCTGCCAAAATGTGTTAGGCCCTCTACTTATTCTTCCTGAGTTTCCTCCTCTATTGTTACCTCTACTGAAGAAGCTCATCTATATCCATCATAATTAAATTAGTACAAGTATAAAATAATAGCAAGATAATATATCCAATATAAATTGTCATTATGTTTAAACTAGCTCTAAGAATCATATAACCATGCAATACAAATGGGATATGAAAGGGGAAAAAGTGAAACATGGAAAAAAATACATCATCCATTAGCCTCATCCAATCAACAACATTCAAGTCTGCAATCCATACATGTTGATTATTGCTTCCATAAAGAAGATTGTCCAACTTTTACTTCAAAACATGTCTACAGGTGTTTACCAATCAACCACAATAATTCACAAGTCTTTTCAATCATTCATTTATACTGTAATAAATTTCTTCCTTTAAACAATCATCCTGATCATACATTCATGCCTTTTCTTTCATAATCGGTTTAACTTAGTTAGATAGATATAGAAGGAATGGAACTTGAATTTATATGAATAAAATTTGAAGGAAAAGTCCCATGTAAAATGAAATTAATGGGGGAATTATGAGTCTATATAACAATCCACATTAGTTTCATTGTCAATGTCATCAACCAAAGATTTATTTAATACCTTTGAATTGAAAAAATCAAATCAATCATTCCAGAAGTAGTTCAAAACCACATCAAATCACTCATACATGTTATAACAAAATACTTCCTTTCAAAATGTTGATTATATATCCCAAAATTATTCCATCTCTGATGTATGTTTTCGAACTTAATTACATAGACATGATAAAAATGAAAAAAAGAAATAAATTGAATGGGACTTGAGGGAATAACTAGTTTAAAGTGGAATTAATGAGGTATAATGAGTCTATGTAATAATCCTTATGATTTTCATCATTTATTTAATCGAAATGTTAATCATTATCTGCAAACCAAAGTTATCTATACACATGCTTACCCAAATTATATCCATATGTCAAACTTCGTTACCAAACATATGCATCCTATGCTCCTATAGAGACCTTTAAATAATAGTAAATCAATAGTAAATTGAACCCCATTCGCTATATATCTCAAATACAAATCATGACATAGCTCCACTTCCATCATCCTTTGTTCTTTTAAAATGACAGTTATAAATCACAACACTTATAGCTAGATCATGTACCAAAATACATAATATCATCAACAGTCATGATAACAAAGACAAAAATGATTGTATGTATATAAAAAGGGCTTGACCATATCCCTTTTGAACCCCAAAAATAAATCGACCAAACTCTAAATAGTTTGAGGAGAGCTACGAAGGAAAATCCACATCTTGACTGGAAATGATATCATAAATATGAGATTGAAAGACATGGGTTGAAATATTGTAATCTATAGTTGATGGAGATGGGGTTCGAAACCCACAATTTTAAAATGTAATTTCCAAACTCAAAATCAAGAGGACAATAACTCCCAACAATGAAATTCCTTGAATACATATTACAACAACATGTACAATCATTTAACTCGCATAAAAAAAAAACATTTGCAAGTATATGCCATGAAGCAATGGAAATTCAAGTAAAGAGGGATATGACTGCATGCGATTTAAATAACCAAACTTTAAGCTTCTAGGCTTATTGTTGAATTAGAGTTCCAAACCCATCACCTCCCTTTTAAAACTAATAAATCCACGAGAGAGACAAAACACTGATAAGATGATTATAACCCAGCCATATGTAACATACCCAACCACCCACAGGCCGGGCTACGCCACTTAAACAGGCTGCAACACACCCAACCACTAGAAAACGGGGCACGCTGCAGTCCCATGACTCAGTTCTTTGAACGGATCTCGAATTCTAACAACATTTAATATGAAAACATTCATGAAAGAACCACATGCATTAATCAAGATTCATGCCACAACATAAAAGAGATAAACAATGTGTCATGTGCAAAAAATAGCCAACAGAAAGGCACATCAAAAATACATATATCAAAGATAATTAAATACACAACGGAAATAAACATTACACAGAAAACACAAAGAGCACTTATCTTTGCAAGTAAACATTCACCAACTAGTTGCAGACCAAGGACGTTCCTCCCAACCATAGACATTGTTGTTCATTTACTCTCAACAACAGGTCACCCCCGAGCCAGGGCTATGAATCCATAAGGAGGGGTCCTAACCCAAGTCTAAACACACAGCAGTTGGCTAAGTAGCTCTCAAGTTTCCCAACCTCACAACAAATCCTAATTTCTAGCTCTCTTTCCCCCTCAGCCTGCACAACCCCAAGAAATCAACACCTTTCTTTGCCATGTAGTCCCTGAGGTTGTTCCATTTATCTCCAGGGATCCAGTACTACTGGTCAAGAAATATACCTACTGGAAACTCTAAGGACTCTCAGTTGTGGACAGTTCCATCCAAACTTCCATCAAGCTCATGCACATATGCATTCATTCCCTCCTGGAGTGATCAGTAAATCATTACATCCATTCAATGATGGCTCTCCTCTTCCTACCATTTGTTTCCATGCTCAACCCAAGAGCACACGAACTAGAATTAGTGAGTGAAGAGGAATAAGAACAAGAGAACAAGGGGAAGAAGACGAACCAGGGGAAGAACGACCCCCTAACTTCACCCCAAGACACCCTCACGTAGCCATTCATATCCATGCTTAGACCAAGATCATATGAATGCAGCAAGAGTGAGGCTCCCAAAAAAATGAAGAGTGGAAAAGGTGTAACCATGAATGAATAAGAACAAGTGAACCAGTGAAACCCCTCCCAAACCAAAGATGGGTTTATATAATTACTTGGAAATCAAGAACCACATGGCCCACCCAAGAAACTCATGTAACCCCTTTTCTCCATAAAATCAATTATGGGTAAATAAAATAATAATTAAAAGAGACTTATCCCCTCAAGCCCCCTCTCTCGTGGAATCATAGCCCCCTATCTCTTTTGCCCTTGTCTATCTTGCAGCCAGTGGTGTATTTTATTAAAGTATATGAAGTATTACTTTCCTAGGAACTCTGGCCCCTTTTCAACTTTACCGGCTCACCAACCTAAGTCATATTTACATAATACATTATAGTTCATAAGGGTTAAAAATGGGATTTTACATCCCCCTCCCCTTATTTTGGCATTGTCCTCAATGCACAACACCATTCTAATGTTATTAGCATTGCAAATTCAGGCCCTCGGACCTTAATCCACATAGGCTATCCAATCCAATATTACATACATAATCACTCTGGCCTAAAATTAAACATGTATCCATGGGCATTTTAACCCTAAACATGTATAATGATCTTCCGAAATTATAATTCTGGCAGCAATTCCAACCAACAAGCTCTCCTTCCCTCTCAGCCCTATATAACCAAAAGAAATGAACCCTTTTCTCTGCCATGTAGTCCCTCGGGTTGTTCTACTTCTATCCAGGGCTTCAGTGCACTTAGCTAGGAATTTTCAAAGTTGTGGCTTCCAGAACTCCATCTACAACAAGTCCATTGGACTTTCTTCATTATATTCCCTTGTCATCCAGTTTCTCTAGCATCACCTTCTTCTTTTCCCTCATAGTCTGGTACTTTTCTAGATCCTCAACATTCATCGTTTTCCTATAACATTTCAAATCAGTGAGCATGTCAATTCACAATTTGTGCATAATTTTTTTATTTTTGTTCATAATATAAGAGTAAATTTTCATAATCCAGTACAATATTTATCTGTGTGGTTCATGGATCTGCATCCATATGGTTGTCTCGTTAACTTGGCTCATTGTTTTCCTTTGACATACCCATTGTGTGCATGATCCCAATCAATAGTTATCAAAGTCTCCTCTTCTTTGTGCCTTCACTCACCTTCCAGGCCCAGGCTCAGGCATCCCCTTCTCTGTTATACAATCCCTCAGACAATCCATCTTGCCTAACCAAGGCATTCTTGCACAAGAATATTTCTAGATACTTTATTGAGTCTTACAGTCGAGGCAACTCTCTGGCATGTGTTTATATATATATATATATATATATATTCATGGTAACAATTGATCTCAGAATTGTCTACAACTACAATTCAATTACTTCCATCAATTCTTGACATTAAATGGAATTCAAATATTGAATGGAATGAAGCCATCATTCTTTACACATGTATTATCAGCCACTCTTTCCAGAAATATCACTCTGTCTCCCCCAACAAAGCTTTTCTGTAATTTCTCATTATGTAGCTATTTTAACCTGCAACTTTCTTGTTGTAATATCTATCAATTCCTGAAGTGTTTTCAACTTCATAAGTTAGCAATACTCACATCATTTTAGTTGTTAGCATAATCATTTCTATGTTATATAATATATTCATGAATTTACCAAATTGCATTCAATAATTCCACTTGTAACATTTTTAATAGCTCCAAAACTGATCTTGAAATTGTAACAACAACAATCCAGTCACCTTAAGCTAGTATTCATATTAAATATAATGCATCTATCCATCATTACGTACTTTCAACACCACAGGCTTTTCATAATGCAACAATTAATTACTAAATAAAATAGCAATCTATGTGCCAATACCCATGGCCACATCTATATAATGCATTCATGCATTGACTACATAATACCACATAACTATGTCATGCATTCCACCACGATGAGTTGGAAGGTCTGGCCAACACCTCAACACATCATCCACACACTTTCTACTACTTGCCTAACTATTTGGATACATTCCTTCTCAACCCAAACACAACACCAAGAATATAATCCTTAAGTGTTCTTCAGTGTCGGCAAAGAGGTTGCAGTCCAAACATTAGATATACAGTAGATACCATTGAGAACTCATGTAGCGCTATAGCCCTTCCATATCCAACCATATTATGGTCTCACACATGACTATATGTATGGATATTCATTGTTATAGAAGGAGCACGTCTCCTGAATTAACCCGATTATGATCCCATAACTAGTCATAACATAATATGCAACCAACATTTTATCTAAATGCATTCTAGCATCAACAACATTTTCATACTCTAGGCCTTTGGCCATTACGTATCAATTTAAATATTGAAATTAGCAGAGGGAATTCTTACCTCAATCCCCTTCAACATGTATGCATGAACAGAAAATAAACGCATACATGCTTGGTTGTTATCAACTTACTTGTTGCTATCTGGCCAACTGATATTTGTAGAAGCTCACAGACTCCCCCCTTCATCATTTTGATCACCATTCCTGCCACCCTCATGGGTCTTCACCTAGATGGAAATCATAAGCAACAACAACATCCACATATTTAACCCTGTTGTATCATTTTTCCTGAATACATAATCCATCATTAGTCATACTCAAACATTATTTCATAATAATAGACTATTCTAAGTTCGCAAGCATGGTATATGCATATCCAAGCATGTTATGTACATATTCAAAATTACACATGCCTGTGCACCAAGCATTTACTGTCAACATGCCTACTAATGCATATGCATTTTAACTTCATTGTATGCCTCACGCACTCTAGTGCATTTCTATTTTAATTCACTTATTTATTTATATATTTATGTTGTAATTGGTTGTCCTTGAACTCCTTCAGATCCTTGTTGCCTTGTGTGCTCCCATTCTGCTCATCTGCACTATGGTTCCCTGGTATGAACACTTTCCAACCAAGTTCCACTTGGCCATTCTGCAATCAAATCAATGTTTTCTATTTTCAACAACCTCTCCTAGGCAATCATATCCAACTTTACCTTTATGATACATTCCATTACCTTGGAATGAAGTAGCTCAAACATTCCATCATTCTACTACATCATTCTTGAATCAAATACTCTTACTCCTAGTTCTTCATTAGGTTACTTCATTAACATTTCCCTATGAAACCACACCTTTCACACTTAATACCATTCCCCAATGGAAGTCCATTTTCATTCAGTGACACTTTTCAAGTGAGAGAGCATTCTAATTCCTCTGCATTGGCATCATGCTTCCACTACGAACTCTGATATCAGAAGTGGATTTCTTTAACACTTAAGCTTTTCAACTGTCTACACATTTCTACCTTCAAGGCTATGCACTTTAATGAAATTTTTAACCTGCTAGATTCATATATGTGAGGATTCTTTCTTTTGTAGTACCTTATCCAACTTCTGTAAGATTTTTCATGCTTTCATGACTCTAATATATGATCTTGTTCTTGAATTGATCTGGTTATACCTCTAATCCTGACAAACCTGCAAGCAATTGTTGGATTATTGAGAGGGGGGATGAATCAGTAATAGAGAATTTTAATCCTTTTTAACCATATAATGCAAGTGTTATATCAGTGTAGCAATATCATCAAATAATTGCAGAGTAAATAAAAAATTGACAAATGAGAAATCATACACATACACAGTACACCAGTGTTTTTACATGGAAACCCAAAGCAGGATAAAACCATGGAATGATTTTTATTATATGTCTTGAAGAACTACATTCATTGGAAGCACCAACTTCCTTTGTTTTCCAGCTACAAATGGAAGGAGGCTCAAACCCCCTAGTTTCTCAGGATACAACCTGAGGGAAGCTCCAACTCCCCAATTCTCTGGCTACAACCAGAAGGAGGCTACAACCGCCTAAGTTCTTAGGCAACAACTGGAAGGTGGCTACAACCACCTGTCCTTGCCCCATCCAACCTCCCTGAAATATACATGCCAAATGTAGACAACATGTCACTGTCACTGAATCAACCACTGCCACTATCAACCTATCACTGCCAACCTGTACCGATAACTTGTAACAACATGTACCAATCAACCTGCACCAAACAACCTGTACCAATAACCTAAACCAACATGTACCATGCATCAACCTTGACTCATCAAGATGTACCAACATCATCAACTATACACCTCATGTATGTGCCAACTCATCAACTATACACCTCATGTATGTGCCAACTCATCAAATATACACCTCATGTATGTGCCAACTCATCAACTACTTCTCTCGACCATGTACCCAACATGTACCTCAACCATATACCAAAGACATACACCAATATAACCATAAACAATTCATCACTCTATCCATAAACCAAATACCATAAACCTTTACATCAACCATGTGCCACAAACTCACTGTTATGTAGCCTCAAGCTAAACCAACAACTTCAGCAACACATCACAACCAAAAGATGAATACCCATATGCCAAATACCAACTATATCCCTCAACAAATATGATATATGCACTGAACACCCAATACCATCTCGAGAGCTAAACCCTATCTCACAAAACATACCTCAAACAAGATGTGTCATATCTCTCATAAATAGACCCCAACCATGTTGCTGCCATGATTTTTCTGCCACACTTTTTCTGTCGTGATTTTTTTGCCACACTTTTTCTGTCACGATTTTTTTGCCATACTTTTTCTGCCGCGATTTTTCTGCCGCACTTTTTCCTGTCGCGATTTTTCTGCCACGATTTTTCTGTCACACTTTTTCTGCTGCACTTTTTCTACTGCACTTTTTCTACCGTGATTTTTCTATCACACTTTTTTTGCCACACTTTTTCTACTGCAAATTTTCTCTATCAATAATACCTGCCGAAATAACCTTTCACAAAAATAGATATTCAATGATATTCAAGTGTGATTAAATGAGAGATCTTTGCCTCTTATTTATACTTTCATGTAGCATTACACTTTCCTTATTTTAGGGAGTTCTCCATTTACTTTATTATTTAAATAATGTCTTTTGCAAACACTTGACTTTTGGGGGATTTTATATGACTCATGAGGGTTCTTCAACTTCATATGGCCATAACTCTCTAACTGTGAGGAGCTATGTGACATTCCACATACCACTGGAAATGACATGATAAGCACTATCCATCTGGGATAGTTTCACTGACAAATTCACTGACCTTTATCTCATTATTCCATAATGAAGCATGGGTTCTCTAACCATACTTCTAGGATAACTCAATCCACAAAGCGTCTTCTCGTGAGGGCTTTCACCATAATTGGACCACTTTGGAGTTCATCCATTTGTACTTCTTAACAACCATGACAAGACAATAATGAGTCATCTTTACATAAAAAAAACTTGGGTCCATTACCCAAGTATTTGTTCTATCGGGCTTTCTTTAAGGGTTGACATCAATGACAACCAACCTTAATCAACAACAATCATCTGGTTAGAATTATACATATTATACAAAATCGTCAATTAAATTTACAGGTACCTTTTCTATTTAATTCATGAAGAAAAAATTATCTCAATTGTAACATTTATCCAAAAATAGAATGATTCTAGGTCATATTCCTCTTAATCATCTTTCCAATGACTAAAATATCACCCCAATCGGATATAGGAGTTGAAAGTTAGGGATCCCTGAAAAATTGCTTTCATCCCCCTGAGTTGATACAAAAAATCGAAACTTGCAAAGGCACTTCCTTCAAATCAAGTTCCACATGACCATGGCTTGACACCATGAGATTATTAATTCTTTAGCGCCTTCCTCTAGAGATTTTCTCTTTATTCTCTACACAGGACCTTGTTCGAACATAATGTATGAGGGCTTAATCACCTTTTAGCGCATTGCTTCATGTTCTTCCACATGGGAGCTTGCGTGAACACCAAGTCTGAGGGTTGGTTTACTTCAAGGCCCTTTTTACCTTAGCATGAGACCGATGTTGGGACTAATTCCTCTAGACTTTGGTCTTCGACTGTTTTCCATTTCCAAACTCTGATTTCACTCGAAGTTACAATTCGTCGAAGCCTTTAATAACTGCACTAGCAAAAAATGGACGGTCGAGATTTAATATCTCGCTGAATGGATGGTCCTACCCTTATCTAGAGGCTTCAGCAGGATCAACGAATATGACTTAATCGGTCATTGAGATGAACGACTCTCAACCAATTTATAAATTCGGGGCTCTGGGGCTCTGGGATATTTCCATTCCTGAGTCTTCTACTTCCCTATAGTGACAATCCTCCGAAGTACTTACCTCTACTTCCTTTGCCGGATCCAATGGTCACAAGAACTCCGAGAGGATATTAGATCAATGGACCGCATGAATTCGCTACTCTGGGACTCCAAAACATTTCAAATCTCGAGTTGCTCAACTCCTCTAGAGTTATACCTGCCGAAATGGTCTTAAAGTGAAGATGACCTCTTACGATCGGTTAATGCCTCTGCTTATGCTATCCTTCCACTGCTTGATCTAACGGTTGAGAAAGGTCCTGAAGGGATCCTAAATCGATGGTCTACATGCCTTCGTGACTTTAGGATTCAAGACTTTTCACTTGTAGAGACTTGAAAACCCCTGGAGTACCAAGTCTCTAGACTACATGATCTGTCACCACGTGGTGAAAACACTAGAAGAAGACACATGGCCTAGTCAAGTGGGTGACACATGTCATGTTCTAACTGACATTTCAATCCTCCATAGATTCAAAACTTGCTGACACATGGCACACATCCCATGTGTCCACGTCATCTTAGGTGACGTCCCCGAGCCACGTCACTTCTGAATTTCGGGCTTCAAAATATTTTACGCTTGCATTCCTCCAGTCTCCCGAACTCTAAATTTCTGAACTGCTTAACCTTCCAGGGTCCACATCACCTCCAGGTGATGTCATCATTCCCCACCACTTCGACTCTTATGGCTTTGGAACTTTGGGCTTCGGGATATTTTCCTGCATGCAACATGAGGGCTTGCTTCTCCCAAAGTGTCGATCCTCCAAACCGCCATGAGATCTATGACTCACATTCGCTCACGCGTAGATCTAACGGTTGAGAATTAAACCTACTCAACCTTTTGCTTTGCCTTCATTGGATGGTCCTTACTCACCGGCCCTCCAATCCAACAATCCATATCTCTCTTGATCCCACAGTGGAGATCGCTCTTGAATTCGAAAGGGACGGTCATGATCCTTCGATCCCTTACAAAGGATCTCCGATGTTCTGGCTTCTATGCAGAATTTGCAACACCATTCCTCCTGAGATTTTCGACTTCAAGGTCATAAAAAAAAATGATCTCAACCACGAGACTCTGACCAACAAACATGGCCCATATTGGCCTGATGTTTCAACCAGAAGCTATTATACCAATCTATAACATACCCATCCACCCATAGGTTTGGCTATGCCACTTAAACAGAATGCAACAAACCCAACCACCAGCAAGCGGGGCACGTTGTAGTCCCAAGACTCAGTTCTCTCAATGGATCTCGAATTATAACAACATTTAATCTGAAAACAGTAATTAAATAACCACATGCATTAATCAATATCCATGCCACATCATAAAATAGATAAACAATGTGCCATGCACAACAAATAGCCAACAGACAGGCACGTTAAAAATGCATATATCAGATATAATTAAATGCACAATGGAAATAAACATTACACAGAAAACACAGAGAGAAATTATCTTTGCAAGTAAACGTTCACCAACTGGCTATAGACCAAGGACGTTCCTCCCAACCATAGACATTGTTGTCCATTTACTCTCAACAGCAAGTCGCCCCCGAGCCAGGGCTATGAATCCACAAGGGCGTGTCCTAGGCCAAGTCTAAACACATAGTAATTGGATAAGTACCTCTCAGGTTTCCCAACCTCACAACAAATCCTAATTTCTAGCTCTCTTTCCCCCTCAGCCTGCACAACCCGAAGAAATGAACACCTTTATTTGCCATGTAGTCCCTGAGGTTATTCCATTTCTCTCTAGGGCTCCAATGCTACTGGTCAGGAAATCTCCCTACTGGAAACTCCAAGGACTCTCAGTTGTGGACAGTTCCATCCAAACTGCCATCAAGCTCATGCACATAGGAATCCATTCCCTCCTGGAATGATTAGTAAATCATTACAGCCATTCAACGATGGCTCTCCTCTTCCTGCCATTCATTTCCATGCCTAGCCCAATAGCGTGCGAACTAGCAGTAGTGAGTGAAGAGGAAGAAGAACAAGAGAACAAGGGGAAGAAGGTGAACTAGGGGAAGAACGACCCCCTAACTTCATCCCAAGCCACCCTCACACATCCATTCATATCCATGCTCAGACCAAGAGCATACGAATGCAACAGGAGTGAGGCTCCCAAAAAAATGAAGAGTGGAAAAGGTGTAACCATGAATGAATAAGAACAAGTGAACCAGTGAACCCCAAACCAAATGAAATATGGGTTTATATAATTACTTTGAAATCAAGAACCACATGGCCTCCCCCAATAAGCTCATGTAACCCCTTTTCTTCATAAAATCAATTATGGGTAAATAAAATAAGAATAAAAAGATACTTATCCCCTCAAGCCCCCTCTCTCACGGAATCATAGTCCCCTATCTCTTTTGTCCTTGTCCGTCTTGCAACCAACAATGTACTTTATTAAAGTATATGAAGTATTACATTTCCTAGGCACTCTATCCCTTTTTGAACTTTACCGGCTCACTAGCCTAAGTCATATTTACATAATACATTATAGTTCATAAGGGTTAAAACTGGGATGTTACAGATCAAAAAAACATTGAGTTGGTCCTGATAAATTTGAGAACACCATTTGATGTGTTCGTATCGACCTTTCACACCAACTGGCACACATGCAAGAAATATGGTAAGGACTACTCCTTTGAATTTTTTTGTGAACTTTTGATTTTTGATCATCATAGATTTTTTGAAGAAGGAAATCTTGGTGGTAATCACCACACCCACTTTCTCAAGGGTAAGGGAAAGATGGATTCCAGGAATAGAGTTCATAACAATGCTTTTGCACATAAACCTGCATATACTAATAAGGGACCCTAGAGACAACCAAAATATGAAGACATGTCGATATTATGGAAAGACTGGACATGTTGAGAAGAAATGTTTCAAGAAGCGAGATGATTTAGAGGAGAAGGTTGAGAGGCTTGAAGGATATGTGTTGACTGTTCAACAACCCACTGATAATTTCACCTTCCAAGTCCGGAATTCTCAGCACTTGATGTCTCATACTGTACATAATGAATGGGTTTTCAACTCTTGGTGTACTCATCATATGGAAAAAGATGCCAGTTTATCCTCGATAATGAATAAAGTCGAAGAAAGTAGAATCTATGTTGTTGATGATTTTTCTTTGGATGTTGTTGGTAAGGGTGATGTAGCTTGTTGACATGGTAAAATTTTCGACGTCTATCATGTACCAAATCTCAGTTCCAATCTATTATTTGTTGCTCAATTGACTCAAATCAGTAACATTGTGGAATTATGTCCAGATCGGTTCTATGTTTGAGATTTAAAGAAAGGGAAGTCTATTATCATTGATAGGATTATAGACCCGACGAACAACTTATACAAGTTTTGTGACTCGACTCGACCTAAATCTGAACCGACTGTACTTATTTATCACACTGATGAGAGAAGTAAAATTTGGCATGAATGACTTAGACATCTCAATTTTGAAGTCTGCAGGCATTCGAAACTTAGAACATGTTGTTGGTTTATTGAAGGGGTTTCCACTGAAGCTATATGTAAGAGTTGCGTACTTGGGACACATCATCAAGTTCCTTTTGACTCTGGATAAGCATGGTGAGCACAGAATATACTGGAACTTGTTCACATTGATGTTTTGTTGGTTGTGGAGCCTGATTATCTTCCTGATGCAGAGGTCCTTTGCTTTTCAGCCGTGTCTATACCCCATGAAGTATTTACACCCCAGAAGTATGTACACTCTTCCACGTGGGGGAGTGCAGAGGGGGGGTACCCCCTCTGTGGGGTTCGAGGGGTCCATCCCCCCGACTGGGGGGTCTGGGGGCAAGCGGGCCCCCAGCGGGGGTTCGGGGGCAGCGTCCCCCGAAGAAAAAATTGCCTTATAAAATTATATTGTAATTTCATTGTAAATCTGGACCGTTCATTATAAGGTCGCAGATCTAACGGTAGAGATTATGTTAGGGTTTTTTTCCCTAGAAGGCAACCCTCCTTTATGAGGGAAATGTATTGCGGCTATGTATGAGTGTGAATATTGTATTCTGAGAGAGGAGACTGTGAGAGAAAGAAGAGGAAGTTACAACAGGTTTTGCTGTAGGTTGTATCCCTTCATTTGCTGGATAATAATAAAGGAAGGACCTCGCAA
>SNQJ01S0001421.1:0-27826 GCA_010110895.2 Picea sitchensis | reverse complement strand
CAGAGTATGTTGCTGCTACAGAGGCTAGTAAAGAGATGATTTGGTTACAAAGGTTTATGGAGGAATTGGGAAAGAAGCAGGAGAACAACAAGTTGTACTGTGACAGTCAGAGTGCCATTCACCTTACAAAGAACTCAACCTTCCATTTGAAGACTAAGCATATACAGTTGAGGTACCACTTCATACGATCCGCTTTGCAAGATGGACAATTGACGATGGAAAAGATACACACTAGCCAGAATCCTGTTGACATGTTAACAAAGGGAGTAACCAGGGAGAAACTGAGTTCTTGCTCAGTTTCAGTTGGTCTTCAAGATTTAATATGAAGATGAGAAATTTGCCAGGTCCAAGAAGGTTCAAAGTCCATCATATACAACAGCAGTGGAGTTGTTGAGATCAGTCTCCAAGTGGGAGATTGTTGGTTGTGGAGCCTGATTATCTTCCTGATGCAGAGGTCCTTTGCTTTTCAGCCGTGTCTATACCCCATGAAGTATGTACACTCTTCCATGCGGGGGAGTGCAGAGGGGGGTACCCCCTCTGCGGGGTCCGGGGGGTCCATCCCCCCGACTGGGGGGTCTGGGGGCAAGCGGGCCCCCAGCGGGGGTTCGGGGGCGAAGCCCCCGAAGCAAAAATTTCCTTATAAAAGTATATTGTAATTTCATTGTAAATCTGGACCGTTCATTATAAGGTCGCAGATCTAATGGTAGAGATTATGTTAGGGTTTTTTGCCCTAGAAGGCAACCCTCCTTTATGAGGGAAATGTATTGTGGCTATGTATGAGTGTGAATATTGTATTCTGAGAGAGGAGACTGTGAGAGAAAGAAGAGGAAGTTACAACAGGTTTTGCTGTAGGTTATATCCCTTCATTTGCTGGATAATAATAAAGGAAGGATCTGGCAATTTCTCTGGTGGACGTAGCCCACACTGGGTGAACCATGTAAATCTGTGTCTCTCTTGTATTGTGTGTCTTCTGTGTTTTTTGTTTCTGCATTTGTTTTATTTTATTGCTCCGCGGTCCTGTTTTCTAACATGTTTGTTCTATCAACTAACCTTCATTGGAAAGTGCAACATTTTGACTTTCATTGATGATATCTCTCGCTTCACATGGGTCTTTTTCATGAAGAATAAAAATCTTTTCTTTGAGAATTTCAAAGAATTTTGGGAATTTTTTGAAAAGCAATGTGGTCGACCCATTAAGTGCTTGAGATCATAAAATGGTGACCTGAGTATGTAAATTGAAATGGTTATATGTATTTTTCAGGCTAAATAATTGTCTCCTCTCTTATGGGATGAAGCGATGTATTATGCATGTTATCCCCCATTTCTAGGATAATTAAGGAGATGATGTCTCAAGGCCCTCAGATTGAAAACATGGACTACCAAGAGATAGAATAGTAGGCAAGGCCCCACGTCACACCACTCATCACCATGATATTGATGGTTGCACCATTCACCACACTATCTTGGTTCATAGAGGACAAAAAGTGTTGCTCCATAAGGTAACGATTTTGGTGTTGTGGTAAGTGTCATTTTAATAAATCAAGCATTTGAATATGTTGCAAAAGGTATTTCCTTGATTTTGAAAATGTTTTATTGGAAATTATGCTCTTTTCCTTATTTCACCTTGGTGGTTGACACTTTATCCTAGTAAGTGATCACCCTCAAGGGAAGGGTTTCTACTAGGAGGTCTCCTTGACGATTCATTGTACCTTTATCGATCATACTTATCACCTTCCATATTGATTCCCTTATGTCCCCTCACCTCTTGGGATTTTCAGGTGCACTAACCCAAGAAGGGATTGTACCTCATTTCATGGGAAGAAGGGGTTGAAGGCCCAAAGGGAAATTTAGTTGGAAAAATATAAAATCCAAATCATAACATTCTAGATGCTCTCCCAAACAGGTCTTGAGAACAATGAAACATTTCTCCTAAAATATTTGAAGACTTGCAATAGCAAACTCACATTATATAGATGTCCTTCTTGTTGAGGTGTGTATACTTATGCAATGTCCCTTTATTTCCATGCATATGGCACTCTATGTACCTCTAGCTTCAACTGACGTTGTGGTACTCGCTTATTTCCATGTATTATAGTACCCAATTTTTTTGGACTTTAATTAATTAATGGCAATGAATGGGCTTAGAAAAAGGTTGCATTAAAAACAAAGGTGTAACACACCCTCTACAAAGGCACCCATAAATGAGATAATACAAACCAATGTATGTTAATCCCTAAATAGTGGCACACTACCCCTTAATTAGGGAATATTAAATTAGTAATGTTATTTTATTTATGTCGGCTTGGGTTAATTAGTTGTAATTGTACCTCCTAGTCTCCTATATATACCAAGGAGACCTTTTCATTTGGAATCATCTTGTATTTGGAAATTTATGTGGTGTATAAGGAGGTTTCCCCCTCAAAGAGGCTTATTATTTGAAATTCTCTCTTTTTCAAGGATTTGAGTACTTATTCTGATTTTTTTCTATGCTATCTTGATATTTGGTTCCTAACATTTGGTATCAAAGCTCGAGGTCTTGGGGTTTCTCTACTACACCTGAGACACCTTGGAATTTTTTCTATAACGTTTTTTCTACAAATTTTCAGAAGGAACCCTTTGGAGCATATTTATTAGATGGATCAAGGTATGTGGGGTAAACATTTCAGCTCCTGAGGCCTTATACTTTTAAAGATATAGCATGTGTAATATAGGGTTCTAAAATCATCCTGAATTTAGACATCTCAGAATTTTATCTATAAAATATTTTCTGTAGCATTTCACATCCTGAAATCCATAGGATATTCATATAAATTATGAAGGTATCTTTGATAAAAATTTCAGGTTCTGGGTCATCCTACTTTTGTAGATACACCATGTGCAAGATAGGGTATCTGACTAGTCATATTAACTAATCTCAAACAGGTCTTTCGGGTAAAATAGTGATATATTCTTCAGTAAGTATCCAAATTAAGTGAGACTAGTTGCATTGGATAGTTGGTAGTATGTTTGATACAAGCTTCAGAATCAAATATTAGATATTGTGATCTTGGCATGCTTTACAAGTATGCTCTCCTGGAAGGGACAAAAATTAGCAAGGTGTGGGGAAGTTTCCATAACTTCCACTTGGCACATCCAATTTTGATTAGACTTGTGGCATTACATAGAAGACATATCAAAGAACTACAAAAATAAATTTTCATACCCAGAAGGGTCTAAATTTTGGAGCTACAACAGAAGAAATATTTTCTAGCAGAACCACCTCAAAATCAAGTTTTAAAAGTGATACTTGGCCAACATGCCACCAAAAAAGGGAATGGCTACACCAATTAAGATTCCAAAGAATCCTAATTGGACTCTTGATGAAGGTGAAGAAATACATAGACAAAAGAAGAAAGTAACAAAAGAAGAACTACAAGGGATGATGGATTCAACTAAAGCTAAGTTGGAGGCAATAATGGATACTAATATGGAGGGTTTAAAAAGGGAGATCATGGAAGGATTGAAAAAAAAATTAATAGAGATGACACCTGAAAGTGAAAATGTATCCCATTAAATTCATGATGAAGACATAAGAAAGATGAATCAAGAATGGAGAAACTCCAACTTTGGGTTGAAGACCAACCACTTTCCTAAGATCGATATGGGACGTTTGATGGCAAGGATCCAATCACATGCATACTTCAGATGGAGAAATTCTTTGATCTACATGATGTGCCACATACACAAAAGGTATGAATTGCTTCTTTATATTTAGAACCCAATCAATTTGTGTGGTATCGATGGATTTGTTCTCACAAATCACTCGTCACTTGGACAATGTTCATGGAAGAAATGATAGCACACTATGAGGATACAAGGAGCAATACCTTCTTTAGCCAATTGATAAATCTCAAGCAAAAGGGTTCAGTTGCAGAGCACATTGAGAACTTCCAAAGATTGAATATAAAGGTAACAGATATTCCAGATGAGCACCTAATTGATGTATTCATAAGAACTTTAAAGGATAACATTCAACATGAGTTCCACCTTTGGAAACCCAAATCATTGGAGAATGCATTCAAGGTGGAAATAAATGTTGAAAGTAAAAATATGGCTATGGCTACTAGAAGGACGACTTCTAACATCTATCGAGAGAATAATGTTCCTTCTTCTAAAAAACCTCAACCTACAAGGTTGAAACCTCAAAAATTGGTGGAAAGAAAAGAAAAAGGTTTATTCTTTAATTGTGACAACAAGTACAGTAAGGGACATAAGTTTGGTGAGAAGAAATTATTCTACATAGATTGTGCAGAGGAAGAAGAACAAGAACCATCTCAAGATGAAAACGTAGAAGCGATTTCTTCTGAAGAGTTGACTCCCACGATATCATGTAATGCATTGGCTAGAATTACCACTCCTCAAACCCTCAAGATCAAAGGATATATCAAAAAGAAAAAGTTAATAGTCCTAATTGATTTTGGTAGTACTCATAATTTCATTCACTATAAATTAGCCAAATCTCTCAATTTCTTTGTATATCCAGTGCCATAGTTTCAAGTAATGATTGCAGATGGAGGAACTATCAATTTCTCAGGAAAATGCAATAAGATTAATCTTACTATGGAGGAATATGTAATGAATATTCCAATGGTTGCTATACCCATGGGGGGTGTTGATGTCGTACTAGGAATTCAATGGTTACAATCATTAGGAACAATGGCTTTTAATTTTCAAGAAAATTTCATTGGAAGGAAAATAAATTGAGTTAAGGGGTATCATAGGGAAACATAGTAAGGTTATAAGCTCTAATGGCATGAAAAAAATATTGAAAAAGGGGCATCGGGGTGTAATTGCACAACTATGCTCACTAGATGTTCACACATCTAAGCCATTTATTCCCCTAGATCTCCAAGGGATTATTGATAAGCATTACAAAGTATTTGAAGATATTCCCAAATGCATTCCACCCACTCGAAATCATGATCATTCTATTCACCTAATTCTTGGGAGTGTTCCTCCTAACATCGTACCTTACAAGATACCTTTATGCCCAGAAGAGTGAAATTGAGTGTATGGTTGAAGAAATGTTAGAGGATGGCATTATTAGACCTAGCCAAAGTTCTTACTCTGCAGTGGTGGTAATGGTACTCAAGAAAGATGGATCATGGAATATGTGTCCATATTATAGAGAGCTCATCAATATCACTACTAAAGATAAGTTTCACATTACCATCATTGATGAATTTTTAGAAGAACCGCATGGAGCAATATATTTCCCAAAGTTGGATCTTCATTTAGGGTATCATCATATTAGAATGAAGGAAGGAGATGTCCCAAAAACAACATTATGAACTCATGAAGGCCATTATGAATTTTTGGTCATGCATTTTGTCCTTACAAATGCACCTTCCACATTCCAAGGGTTGATGAATTTCATTTTCAATCCCTTCCTTCGAAAATTTGTGTTAACATTTTTTGATTATATACTAATCTATAACAAGTCTTGGGAGGATCATGTGCGACATGTTGACAAAGTGATACAACTACTAAAGGAGAAACAACTATATGCCAAACCATCCAAATGTTTCTTTGGGGTGAAGGAGGTAGAGTATTTGGGTCATATTGTATATCATGAAGGTGTCAAGTTAGACCCTAACAATATTAAGGCCATGATGGACTGGCCAATTCCCAAAACATTGAAGAATATATTATGTTTTTTTGGTTTGACGAGTTACTACCGCAAGTTTGTTTGGAACTATGGAAGAATAGAAACACCTTTAATGACATTAACTAAGAAGGATGCATTTTCATGGACTACAAAGGAAACTCAATAATTTGAACAACTTAAAGAGGTGATGTGAAAAGCTCTTGTCTTGACCATACCAGACTTCACAAAAAACTTTATTGTGGAATGTTATGCCTTGGGAAATGGCATTGTGTTGTTCTAATGCAAGAAGGAAGGCCCCTTGATTTTGAAAGTCGGCCACTCAAGGGAAAGGACTTACACAAACCCATTTATGAGAAGGAAATGATGAAAATACTACATGCAATGAAGAAATGGTGCGCTTACCTAATAGGTAGGAACTTCAAGGTCAAAACAGGTCATGATAGTATTAAATACTTCTTGGAACAAAGACTATCTTCAGAAGAACAACAAAAATGGGTGACCAAGATATTGGGTTATGATTTTGAGATCATCTACAAAAAAGGGAAGCAAAATGTTGTGCCAGATGCACTCTCAAAAAAGGATAAATATGTTGAGGCCTTTCTCTGTGATATCTCGATCATCCAACCTGATTGGATAATATAATTGAGGGATGAATTGAAGAATGACGAAAATGTGTGGACTTGCATTCAAAGGTTGCAACAGGATTCCAGTGCATCAGATACATTTACATGGAAACATGATTCACTATGGTACAAAGATTTCTTATATTTATGTAAGAACTCGCAACTCAAACAAAAGGTACTATTGGAATTGCACACCTCTCCAGTAGGAGGGCACTCAGGATTTTTGAAAGCCTACCATAGGGTCAAGAAGGAAATTTTTTGGGATGGCCTTAAAACTGATGTTCAAAGGTTTGTGGCAGAATGTTTGGTTTTCCAAAAAAATAAGTTGGAAACAATTAAGACCCCAGGTATTTTACAACCATTATCCATCCCAAGTCAGCACTAGGAGGATGTTTCCATGTATTTCATCACAGGGTTACCAAAGTTTGAAGGAAATATTTTCATCATGGTGATTGTTGATAAATTGACCAAGTACACACACTTTTGTGCACTCTCTCATCCCTTCAAAGCTAGTACGGTTTCCAATGCATTCATGGAGACAGTTCAAAAGCTACATGGAAGCCCAAAGATTATTGTAAGTGACAGAGATCCCATCTTCACTAGAAATTTTTGGAGAGAATTATTTTCTTGTTTGGGTACTCAATTGGCTCATAGCTCATTCTATCATCCTCAATCTGATGGAAAAAAGGAGATAGTGAACAAATGTCTGGAAGGCTACCTTTGTTTCTTTTTCTTTGATAAACAAACACAATGGTTCAAATGGTTACCCTTGGTAGAATGGTGGTATACCATGTTAGCGCCATCATTTTTTCAGTTAGAGTCAGTCTTAGTCAAGTCATGTTCTGTGTGTCAAAGCATGTGAGGTCAGGTACTGAAAAAATAATGGGTCGAAGTCAACAAGTGGTCGGTATGGCCTTTGGAGTCAGTAAGGGACGTCAGAATCAAACATGTGTAAATGATAAAGGTATTTTCCCAAAAGGTCGGGTCCTATCAGAAGAGGAGGTTTTACATGCCAAAGTTCGAAGTGAGTTGTTGAAATAAGGGTCATGTCGACAGATATAACAACCATAATCAACTCATTATGAAGTCAGGAAGGATGAGAAATCATGATGCTCATATCACGTATACTCTTTAGCTCTTATGATTTGTACTTTACACACTCCAAAGTGTACCCGTCGCATGGGTGTGCTACACAAATCTTTGACCTTCTTAGAAACTTCTAGTCACCATGGATTCAATGTACCCTGTCATGATTCCATCCCTCACTCACCCAGTTATAAATTCCAGTCGCTTTGCATGTATTCTATTTACTAGCCAAGTTTATGTGTCGCGTGTAACTTTTTATGCAAGCCTAAAGTTTCTCGCTGCGGGAAAGCTGATTTTCGTCAGCTATGTCACAAATCAGGTCGGTCAATATCACCACGTTTGGTCTATCTTAAATCTTCCGCACGTGCAGAGCAAACAATCATTGCACCATGGAGACATCCCTGAACATAAGAAAAGGGGCACGAAGTGGCAGAATTGTGGGATCCAAGCCTCAAAACTTGGCATTGGTAAATGAAGATCTGAATGTCCGAGCATCTTTCGAATAGTTCAGATGCATGCTCTATTGAAAGAAAATCCAAGGATATAATGTGAAACTGACGAAACAGTTCGTGCTCAGATTTGATGGGTTCCGCACAGTTATTGCAAGAATCACATTCCAAGTGACGGAGGAAACTCTGTCAGCCATGAAGGAGATCCCTCTGTGTGATGAAAGGTGGTCTAAAGTCATTCCTTTGGACGTGTTGTGCTACAAAGAATTCATCAAACCAAACTGCCTAAATGGAAAAGGAGAAACAAGCGTTCCAAGTCGATATCTATAGGAGCTTTTTTAGAAACTCCTGAGGGTGATTATAAAGTATTTCACTAATGAAATAAGGTATGACAAAATACACCCGCATCACATCATATTGTTGATGCATTTCACAGGAAGGATACCATTGAACCTGCCTTTATTCTTGCACCAAAGCCTCCGAGGAATGTCAAATAGCATCCAAGATGAATAAAACCAACCGAAGAAGAAATTATCCCATATCTCACTAATCAAATTGATGATAGTTGAGGAATTGGGGCGACTGGGAAAGAGTTGGGATTCATTTATTCTTTCACCCAACATTCCTAGGGACCCCAAAGGATATTCCCCTCTACCCATAGGAAAAGAAACATCTCACATTGCGGAGGCAGAAACAGGAAGGGCTACAGAAAAAGGAAAGACAATGGAAACCTTGTCCCCCCAACAGTCAATACCCAGAAAAAGAGGCAGGCCAAGCAAGAACAAAGAGATTAGGGAGGCCTAAGCCCCGAGTGAGTTGCGTGCAAAATCGGTCGTTGAAGAGTTACTCATGCGCACTATTCGGTTGGAACCTATCAAAGGTCCAAGCCAACAAACCGACGCCAGATGGAGAAGGCCAAACACTGAAGACATGGATATTCGTGAGTCGTCGCAGCAACAATAGGGATTTAAGAAAGAAGTTAGCAGAAAGGAATGTCGAGACATCAACATCACATGGCTAAGAAGGGAATGCAACTTGGCTCAAGAGGACGCTCAAATAAGCACAATACATGATCATCCAGCTGCGTGAAGCATAGAGGACGCCAGAGGAGAGAATTGTGGAGCACTTCAAGGAATGTGGACTGGCCATGGAAAACGTTCGTGTGTCTCTAGCCAATGCTCAAACGAATCTGGAAGGGAACATGGTTTTTTGAAGATAAGTAAAGAGTCTGAAAAGGCGCAACTGGTCTCTTAGGAAAATGATTTGGATATCAAGACTACAGACGAGGCCATAGACATAATTGATCGACCTCATTTTTGTCATGGCATAGATTTTTTCTCCCTGTGTCATGTTTCCTGCTGGGAAGTAGGGACTCTGAAATGAACTCAAGAAATGGAAATACATTGTGAAAATGATGGAAACCCACCTATCATGAAAGACAAGTGTAGGTTGAGCACAAAATAGTTTTGAAGAAAGGCGTTGTCCCCTGACTGGCGTTGGCATATTGGAAACACCGGTGACAGTCTGCGGTCACTCACCACATGCACATCCTGACCATGATAGTGCGACAACAATCAAAGCCATTACACTGGGTGGTAGGAGTCTGACAAAGTGCTTGATGATTCAAATAGCCCGTCAAAGGAGAAGCACCAACACATCACCCCTTAACGATGAAATCTTGCCAATGACTGAAATTTCATGGAAAAGACGTCGATTATTGTATGATTGGGTGAGGTCAAGTTTTTATTCTTAGTAAAGTGCCATACAAAGGATCATCTAATGGAGAATAATCAGAGCCTAATTTCTAGGGACAGTAGTTGGGAGGCACGACAGCCCAAGCAACACATCCTTTTCTATATATTGTGTCTTTTCAATGTAAGCTAGGTTGGTTGGAAAAGTAATGTAGACAATGATTGTTGAATGTAAGTTTCTAAATCGATTGAAGTTTAATGCAAAGGTCCTGAGATTTTTATGAAAAGATTCTAATGGTAGTGGTTTGATGTATTGTGACCTCTCTTATGTACGTTTTTTCTTGTGTTCTTTATATTCATGTTTGTATTTTGTCTAAATTGAAACATTTAACAAGTCTATAATTCACTACACAGTGCTCTAGATTTCGCCATTTAGACGATTTTATTTTCTTATAAGTAAATTTAGAATTCATCTCCAACGGTGCTCTGAGTTGCTTTATGTGTTTTTATCTCACCAAACACAACGAATTTGAACTAAAAGATCGTTTCCTACTCAGCCTTTATCCTCTCAAGTTTTAGTTACCAAGTCATTTATTTCTCTCATTTTCTAGAATCTGACTCCATGGCCCAAGGTCTTGCATTCTCTTGCCAATAGAACCAAAAATATTGTACGAATGTGTTAAATCTAGCCGACAATTCAAAGCCATAACCTGTATAGAGACGAAGTCTTAGAGAGATCCCTCTCTAGGTCGGAAGGGATATTTTCGGGCCTTAAAGTTGGTTTGTAGGTTACCTCTATCATTCATTTTCTCAGCCAAATGATTTCATAGAGTGCTAACATTTTGGCACCATTGTCAGGGGTAGAATTGAATAAAACTTTCCCTGGGAGAATGACTAAAAGCTATAGTTTTGACCCTTGAGGGTAACAATGGTAAACACATCTATATTGGATGAAACCTTTACCCTAGTGACTGCAGTAAAAGATACCAGTATCATAGAGTAGCGTGACTCAGAAATCCTGGCTCCAAAGATAGTTTATACCAGATCTAATCCTGACTCGGACCCTGTGTCACCCGTGTAGAAACTTCTACGCAGGGCAAGGGAGTAGGTGCCAAACCCATTCTATTACCTAGAAATAAATGCATCCATACCCAAATATGGTGTACAAAGCATTGACGACCTCTATTTCAACACCCTGTCTGAACAAACCCTGTTCAGGTGTAAATCAGAAACCAACTTGGATGATATAGTCTTCGATGAGAAGAGGTTTATGTCTCTGATACCAAACAAAATATCACAAGTTGTCGTATTCAATGCTCAGAACACCCTGCAAATCCCAAAGCCCCATAGAGAAATGGCCACCAGATTCGCCCCCCTTTCCCTGCCAACCCAACTGCATGATTTTCCCCAGAACTACAACCAGAGGATTAAGCTATATGATGCTGAGGGAAACACCTCTACCCAAAAACACTTGGATTGGTTCAATGATTTTGTTGATCTAGAAGAGGTAGATCAAGAGGACTCGAAGATGAGGTTGTTCACATAGAGTCTTTCAGGGGAGGTTAGGAAGTGGCTTAAGGCCCTTCAAGTAGCAAGCATTCCCAACTTCCTAGCATTCAAAACATCGTTCCTTTCCAGATGGGGAGACAAAAAGAATCCTTTGCAACTACTAACTTAGTACAACAATATGAAGAGAGTGCCAGAGGAAATGGTGCAAGAGTTCTCGACCCATTTCATGAAGGTCTACAACTCAATCCCTATAGAAGTCCAGTCGCCTCCTGGAGTTGCACAACTTCGATACGCCGACTCTTTTGACAGTGATTTTGTCTTGCTATTGAGGGAAAGAATATCTACTAATTTAGGTGCCATGATGAGTGACACAATCAAAGTCAAAGTAAATATGATAGCACTGGGAAATATCAAATAAAATTCGATAGAAATGGAAAGAAAACCCCAGGAGATGCGCAACCCTCGACTTCTCGGTCATCGGATGACAAGTTTGACTTAATGATTAAGGCTATGGATAAGTTGATGGAAAGGATGTCCATGGAGAACAATCCCACCACCCGAGAACAAAATGATTTCCAACCCAGAAATCAAAACTTTAGAAGGGGTCTGGTCCCACATATTATGCAGAGGGAACAGAGAGACCAGGGTGATCAACAAATAAGGCCTTCATTCCAAAACAATTACGTGAATGAATAGTTTGATCAGATGATACAAGATCATATGCATTGTTGCGATGACACAGATGCACGTGTGTTCTTGAAGAAGGGAGAACATGATCAATTCATGGATGCAAATGATGGTATTATGTTGGAAATTGATGACACGATGACTTCGGAAACAAAGGAATTCAGGAAAGGATATCACAATGCCATCATGTATTTTCAAAAGAAATACAACCTCAGGAGTAGAAAGGCATCTTCCAAACCTTAACAGACAAATCTGACAAAGGAACCTCAAGCAAACACCCCTTCCACAAGCTGACTAAAGAAAGACAACCCGACCAAGGATGCGACTGAAAAGGGAAATTCAAAAGAGGAGGCTTTAATGAAAGCACCAGAAACAAGCCGAGAGACAGGAATCAAAGAGGTAGATAAATCCCCCCCCCTTTAACTTTGAAAATGAAATGGCCAAAATTAAAATATCCATCCCTTTCAACGAGCTCATCAAGAAAGGAGAGTATCGAGATCATATTATTAAAATTTTAAAGATGGAAGAGACCTCCGACACCCTGAACATCCAAGATGACCACCCTGCCATTTTGTTTGGTCCGTGCGTGGAAGAAATGGGAGATACTGAGGATGTTCCCCCTTTCTACGTTAGCTTCAAAATCCATGACATGACTTTTCATAATGCCATGTTTGATTTGGGTGCGTCGCACAATCTCATGCCAAAAGTGGTCATGGACAAGTTAGGTTTGGACATCACCAGGCCCTATAAGGATATTTTCTCCTTCGAATCGAGGAAATTGAAATGTTTGGGTCTGATCAAATATTTGGTTGTTTCATTGTCCCAATCCCTTCTAATAATCTAGTTATGGACATCTTTGTGGCTGACATACCCCCTAAATTCAGCATGCTATTATCCAGGTCATGGGATGCAAAATTGAAGGGAACCTGCAGATGGATATGTCGTATGCCGCTATCCATGTCTTCGGCCAAGAGAGATGGTTGTACATAGAGGTGTTGTTAAAGTACATGGTGAGTAGAAAGACCCAACCAAACAACCATCCTATCTACTCTGTCGACATCGATATTGGCTCCTCTATATTTTACAATGACCCGAGCTTTGAAGGGGAAGAGTCGACGACTATCATGACGGTTGAGGATAAGGCCGCACGTCGAGCAGAAGAATGCGTAGACCCGAGAAGCAACGTGTAGAATGAAATATGGAACATGAGCTTTGAAGGATCCATCAACAAGGAGGTAGTAGGGGCCAGTGTATGGATAAATCCTCCCAAGGTGGGCTCAAAACTCTGCTCTTACAAACTCGCCTTTGATTGTACAAATAACATGGTTGAGTATGAGGCATTGATTTTGGGTCTGAGAACTTTGAAAGAGTTCGGCACAAAGAGGATAGTGGTGCATGGATACTCTGAGCTCTTCATAAATCAAGTGAAAGGTATATACCAGTCCAAGCACCACGGACTGAGGGCATATGGGAATCTAGTGCTAGAACTCCTTGAAGAGTTCTCAGAGTATAATTTTTCAGCGATCCCAAGGGGCAGAATCAAATTGTGGATGCCTTGGTCACCTCATCTTCAGTTTTTAAAATTACAATTTTCCCCAACAAAAAGTATGAGATCGAAGTCAAACACAGGCTGACGGTACCCGATAATATCAAGTATTGGCAGGTGTTTGAAGATGACAAACAGGTGGAGAGATTTCTCCAAATGAGCAATGAGTTTGCTAATGTGAACATCGATGATGAGTGTTGTTGCGAAGAATATGAAAACACAACTATGCATGGTAATGATGACCCCTTTCAGAACCAAGTAGATGGAAGGGACATAGTACAGCTAAAAAATAATATCATCCCCAAGGGATTGGTTCCGTTGGAAAAGTTATTTGATGAAAATGATGTATCCAAAAATCCCAAGATTAGTGTAAATGATGAGAATGTTGAGGACTGCAACATCGGGACCCAGTAGAATCCTAGGGTAATCAAATTATCAAAGACACTCAGTCTGGAGATCAAGGAGAGATCCATCAAACTCATGAAGTACTTTCTTGATGTTTTCGCCTGGAGTTACGAGGACCTAAAAGTCTACGACACTAGAGTGATTCAGCATGTCATTCCTCTCAAAGAAGATCAAAATCCTTTCAAGAAAAATATAAGACAGATCAATCTCCTACTGTTGCCACTAATTGAAAAAGAGGTAAAGAAACTTTTAGAAGCCAAAATTATTTTTTCTTTAAGATTTTCAAAATGGGTTTCCAACCTGGTGCCTGTAAGGAAGAAGAGCGGAGAAATAAGGTTATGAATGGATTTTTAGAACTTAAACTGAGTGTCCCTCAAGGAAAACTACCCGCTTCCTAAGATGGACTACATCCTGCAAAAGGTAGTAGGATCCCAAAATATGTCCATGTTGGACGGTTTTTCAGGATACAATCAGATCATGGTACACTCATATGACATGGAAAAGACAACTTTCATGACACCATGGGGTACGTTCATGTATGCGAAGATGCCTTTCGATCTTATGAATGCTGGAGCTACTTTTCAGAGGGCTATGGTTATAGAATTTTCTGAGGAAAAGGACAAATTTATCGTGATCTACCTAGACGACATCACGGTGTATTCTGATTCCGACGAACAACATCTTGAGCATCTGAAGAAGGTCTTCGAGAAATGAAGAAAGTTTGGCATATCTTTAAATCCAAAAAAATCACATTTTGAAATGAAAGAAGGGAAACTGTCGGGGCACATCATCTCAAAGGAAGGTATAAAGATAGATCCCAGCAGGGTAGAAGGAATTATGAATATCAGCACTCCACGAAGCAAGAAGGAGGTACAGTCCTTCCTAGGAAAGGTGAATTTCATGAGAAGATTCATCCCGAATATAGCTGAAATTATAAAGCATATCACAAGCATGCTCATAAAGGGTAATGAGATCAAATGGAGCCCCAAATCCAGGATATCATTTGAAGAAATCAAGGTAGCACTGTGTTGGCCCTTGACCAAGTTTTGAGGAAACATTGGTCATGTTTGACCACTTTTGGGACTTCAATAGGTTGGTCGAAGATGGAGTGCCCAGGAAGATCTGAGATCATGGGATCTCGCTTGATTTGCGGGCTTGTGGACCCAACAAAGGGTTTTATGGTTTATGTAACAGGTTATGGGATGTCATCCCATGGGTTTAACCATGTTTAGGCATTTTTGTAAATGTATAAATAAGTAGCTAAGCGATGTAAGAAGTAGATCGATAAGGATTGATTGTCTTAGTGCATGACTAGTTGGCTTAGTGAAAGAGGTTGTAAGTTTCTTTGTGTAGAAGACTATGTAAATAAGGCTCTGTGCTAGTAAGGAGTTGGCTCTGTGCCTTGACCCGATTTTGAGAAGGAGGATCTAGTGCGCTAGGCATAGATCACCTGTCTAGTGCGAAGCTTGGCTCTGTGGATTTGTGCACATGAGTAGATGAATGTAAGAAGATTGAAGACTAATAAAGAAGAAGAAGAAGTTGGTGGACGTAGCCCCACACTGGGGTGAACCACATATATCCTGTGTCTTGATGTGCTTTGTGCGATGTAGTTTATGACTTATGTTGTTTAATTGCTTAGTGTTGTTGTTATAATGTATGATCAATGCATCTAGTGTTGTTTCGTAGTGATTAAATATGATTGAAAGCTAGATCTAAGCTAATGTTATGTGCTAAGTAATTGGAAGTACTTGATATTTATTGTTACTGCATTGATCTGTAATAAGGGTTTAATTTGCGATGTGAATGAGATTCAATAACTAATGCTTAGTGTTGTCTAAGATCTTTGTTAAGTATTGTAATCATAGATTTGTGTCCCATATTGGTTGTAGACACCTAAGTCCTGCAACCCCCCCTACCTTTACCTCGGGTGAGACTTCATATGCTTCATAGGTGTTGTCGAAAGGGTTGGTAGTTATGGTTTTGTTGGTGTGTTATTGAAGCATTGAACGCTAGGTCTGCCCCTGTGCCAACAAATGGTTCTATTGTCGAGACCTGAAACTGTGATTGCTAGGAAATGACGAAAAGAAAAATCTTTGTGCATAGATCTATTTCTGTAGCATGTAGTATTGTACTTGACTTGTGAAGTTCTGTACTAAGAAAGAAACCAGATCTGAAGAGAATAGGTAAGATCTTAAAGCCTTTTTCTCTGGTAAAGGTAAGATAAGTGTAAATTTCTACTTCGAAAGTATGAATCTAGGTATGTTTGAGAGATTTTGTCCTGGCCTGAATGTTAGGGCACAGTTAGAAGAAAGAGATGATCTGAATAAGTTTGATAGAAATAGAGAAAGATATGTTATTCCTATGCATAGAAAGAAGTTTTGGACTAATAAGTGGATGCAAGAACCTAGAAAGATTTTTTGCAGATTGTAGGTCCAACACTATGATCCCAGTGCGTAGTACAGGAGAGGTGGGGGGTCACTTAAAATAAAGAGAGGATTAACACTGTTCTATAATTGCAGAAGGATGGGACATATTGCTAAGGAATGCCCTGGTACAGGTCCTATTTGTCTGTGTTGTAAAGCTATTTTTCATGAGGTTGAGGACTGCCCAAGGATGATTGCTAAAGTTGAAAATATGAACATGAGACAAGAAACCTATAAAGAAGGTCAAAAGACTAAGGATATGTTAGAAAGCCAGAAAGAGAAAGAATCAGAGAAAGCTCAAGCTATGTTGGTACAATTAAAAGAAGTAATGGAGGACCACAAGGATGTCAGTTTGTCGGAGATCTTGAAAGAAAAACAACTCATAGTTACAAGGATAGAAGACTTCGACATATATAGGTACAACTAAAATCATGCGAGTCAACTAAAATCATCAAGTTCAAACAAGACATCTATAGGTACAACTAAAACTACCTAAGTAGTGTTGCGGACCAAAATCCACTCATTCAACTTTATTGTTGTTTTAGAACATATTAAAGGAAATTTTGCAAATAAACCATCATACCAACAACTTCAATTGATCTAGTTTGACTCAAAACTCAAAACCGAAACAACTGAAATCATCAAGTTCAAACAAGACATCTATAGGTATATCAAAAATTAACCTAAGTAACGTTGCGAACCAAAAACCACTCATTCAACTTTGTTGTTTTTTTAGAATAGATTGAAGGAAAATTTGCAAATAAACCATCAGACCAACAATTTCAACTGATCCAGTTTGACTTGGAACTTAAAATTGAAACATAAAAAATTAAATCTAAAAGAAACAAAATTGTACAAGAATAATATCAAAAATTACATACAAGAAATGTTGAAGATAATAAAATTCATCCAGGTTCAACATAATGTTTCAAATGTGAACCATTGGCCATATAAGAAAATAATCACCCATCCATGTCTTTGAGTAAATAAGAATTATTACCAACATAGGTGATTATGTAAGGACCCAACCAAAGCTTCAAAAATTTGGAATGCTTACCTATGTCAACATGAGTAGAATCCCAAAGTAACACTTTTTCGTCAACTACAAAAGTACATGATTTGGATTTCTTGTCAAAATACTTTTTGATAAATTGTTTTCTCTTTTTGAGATTTTCGAGAGCATATCTCCTTTATTCCTCAAGATCTGGTAAGGCATTTATCCTCTCAAATAAGTCTGTAGAGTTTAACTCTTCATCCTACAATGCTAATATAAGGGAGGTTAACTCAAATTCCATGGGCATAATAGCTTCTTGGCCACATAACAATTGGAAAGGGGTATGGCCAGTACTAATTTTGGTGGTAGTTTGATATGCCCACAGTGCATAAGTAAGTAATGTGTTCCACTGGCGAGTTTTTTCATTTATAATCTTCTTTAGAATATAATTAGATTTTTATCTATGGACTTAGCTTGCCCATTTCCTTGCAGATAGTAAGTGGATGAAGTAGAATGCTTCACCACAAATTTATTAAGAAATTGGGTAAATTTTGCAGAAATAAAAGTTGGTCCATTATCAGAAATGATTTCTATTAGAAGACCAAAACAAGAGAACATGTAAGATTCCAAGAATGATATTATATGTTCATCCTGTGCACGCTTGAGTGGGATAGCTTTAGTCCACTTGGTGAAGTATTCTATTGTTGTAAGAATAAAAGTATGTCCAACATAGGATGG
The DNA here is from genome assembly GCA_010110895.2 of Picea sitchensis. Lineage (NCBI taxonomy): Eukaryota > Viridiplantae > Streptophyta > Pinopsida > Pinales > Pinaceae > Picea > Picea sitchensis. The sequence goes on along the minus strand of SNQJ01S0001421.1, from coordinate 10,028 downwards.
AGGATTTATAGGACCAATGAAATCTAATCCCCACTTAGAAAAAGGAAAATCAGGAAGAACTAGTTGTAAAGGCATAGAAAAGAAATTTCTCTACCTGCAAACTTTTGACACTAATTACAAACCTGCATAAATTTATAAGAATCCTTAAAAATTGAAGGTCAGTAATAACCAGTTCTCAAAACTTTGAATCTAGTGGATTTTGCAGCAAAATGACCACTAATATGAATATCTGAATATGTTGATCCATGAATTTTATTCAAAACATTTTGGGTTTTTTTATTGTCTCCACAATGTAACAACAATCCATCAACAGTTCTTTGGAAAAGGAAAGTACCCAAGATTAGATATTTAGAGGCTTCCAGACAAATCCTCCTACATTGATGATTTTCAAGATTGTTAGGACATTTTTGAAATTTCAAATAATAAATGATGTCCTTATACCAAGGATATTCTTCCAACTCAAGTTTTTCATGTTCAACAAGAAAAAGTGCAAACAAAGAATCCTCATCATTTTAAGAAGTAATACCTGGTTTAGGATGTTGAGTGAGGTGTAAGGCTAGATCTTGTCCCTTGATTGTGTGAGAAGTTGTTATTGTGAAATCATGTTCTTGAATTGTGGAAAGACAATGCGCAAGTTTTCTTGAAAGATGAGTTTGAGAAAACAAAAACTTGACAATAGGAAAAGGGACTTTTACCTGCATGTGCTTGCCTAAGATATAACGGTGAAATTTCTCAATAGATTTTACAAGAGCATAAGTATCCTTTTCAATTAGAGTTTATTTAAATTCATCGTCTGATAAAATTTGGCTCATGTAAATTGTAGGTTGGTCATTATTTTGATCATCCCTTTGAATAAGGATATAAGATATCACTTCTTCAATATCATTAACATAGATAATAAAATATTTCTTAAAGTTTGGTTTCGCCAAAACTGGTGTAGAACTGATAGCTTTCTTGACTTCTACAAAATAATTTTTGGTATCATCATTCCATGAGAATGACCAATATTGCTTAAGCATATTGTGAATTAGTTTAACCATTCTTGCAAAATCAAGAATAAATTTTCTAACGAAATTTATTTTACCCATGAAAGATTGAATCTCCTTTTTTGATGTAGGAGCTTGAATATTTTGAATAGTGATAAGCCTTTCAGGATCAATACTAATTCCTCAATCAGAAAAAATATGACCAAGAATTTTACCTTATGTGACACCAAAGATTGACTTTGTAGGATTCAATGACATTCCAAAGTTTCTGCATCACAAGAAATTTTTTCTAATATGATCAAAATGATCTTATTAGTTTCTGGAATAAACAGTTAAATCATTGAGATAAGTTTGAATAATATTACCAATAATATCATCAAAGGCTATTTGTATATTCCTCTGGAAAGTAGAACCTACATTTATTAGACCAAAAGGCATTCTTTCATATGCAAAGGTGCTCCAACCAGTAGTAAATGTGATTTTGTATTTATCTTCCCTCTTGACTATGATCTGATTACAACCTGAAAAATCATCAAGAAGGGACATCATTTGTGACCCTGCCACTTCTTGCAAAATTAACTCCATGTTTGGAAGAGGAAAATTGCCTTTTACACTTTTCCTATTCAAAGCATGAAAATTGAAACATAATCTAATATCACCATTTTTCTTCCACACTCGGACAATATTAGACACCTACTCATAATATTTCACAAGGAAAATAATGTAAGCATTAATTAATTTCTCAACTTCCTTTCTTATTGTTGCTTCTAAGGAAAGGTTAATGGGTCTTTGCCTTTGCCTAACTAGTTTTAATTCTTCCTTGATAGGAATAGCATGCTAAGTGATATTAGGATCAAAACCACAAATATCCTCATATGAGTTTGCAAAGACATCTTTGAATTCATGGAATAACTCCATGAATTTTTGTTTTTCTTCATATGAACATTGGGCTCCAATTTTCAAAATATTTGGATTATCATGAGTTTCAATATCCAACGAAACAATATCACCAATATTTCTTTTTTACTCCTCTTCTTCTATGTATTTATTATTACCAACATCACTTGAGGATAATGAGCTCTCTAGAGAAGTCATTCCTTTAGGAAATTGATTGTCTTCTAAATATATGATTTCCTTTATTTTAATAGGCTTATTCTACAAGAAAGCACAAATACTTTCATCACCATGAAATAATTGCCACGATTCTACATTGTTTATAAAATGTGGACGATATAAAGACATGAATGTACAATCAGGACTTTGAGGCAGTAATTGTCTTGAAGGATTTGCAGCAAAAACAACAATCCTATCAGCCATTGAATTCAATTCTCTCCCTATGTGTATGATTTTAAAAGATAAAAAAAATTGATATCAAATACCACACTGCCTGTGTATATATTTTCAATAACTTGTTTGAGGAAGTATATATTCTTATAACCATATTTACAATCAAATTGGAATCCCAAAACATAGTAAGATGATAACAATCAAGATTAAAAGTGTTTTCAATTCCCAAAATCAAGGCTTCGAACTATGTAATATTATTGGTGCAAGAAAATTCTAATCCATAAGAAACATTATGAATCTTTCCCACGACAGAGTACAATATAATACTTGCACCATTATCCTCACTTTAAAAAGCACAATCAAAATGCATGTGCCACATTTTGTCTTCAAGATCTAAAGAGGGTAAAAGAGAATCATCATCTCCTTCCAAAAATATAGAATATACAACTAAGTCTTCCTCAATGTAATTTACATGAGTTTATGGAAGACTCTCTCAATTTATGGCAAGATACGTCCTTCCCTAAGAAAAATTATGTTCCTTCCATTTTTAGAGAGGGACATGTGTGATCCATCTAAAGAAATGTACCCATCCGTCAATTCTTGCCAATATCTTCCTAAAATGATAGAATAGTTACTGGCTGACATATATATGACCTGAATGTTATAGGTGGTTCTAATTTATGAATGAGCACACAAGACTAATGTTACATCTTTGATTTATCCAAATGTAACTTGTTGTTGACTGTTATAAGAAAAAAATTCTCTTTGAATTCTCGTTAGTGCATGAAAGATCCAATTCTTCCATGACAATATTTGATATAACATTAGGACTTGACCCACCATCAATTAGGCAACAATGGGAAATTTTGTCCATTATTTTTATTGATACATAGAAGGGAGGATTTTTTAGATAAATCACAGGGTTATATACAACTACTTTATTTATAAACAATTCTTCTTCATTTGTCTCTTCAGATAAACTAGCTATGGTCGAATTTTACCTTCCATAAATTCTTCGAGATGCCTTTGTTGATCCATGAAAGTGACCATATCTAGTAAAGATGCATTTTCTTTAATTGTAGACAACTACTTAAGAATATTGTATTTAGAAGAAGAAGGAGATGTTGGAACATCAAGCATTGATGGTTTATCACACATATTCTGGGTTCAGTCGGTCGAGTAGTCGACGTGCCTACGGTTGGATAATCGACCAACAATTGAAGATAGTCAGGTGGTGGGTTGACCAACCCTGCAATCAACTTCAAGTTGGAAAGATAATCGGTTAGATAGAGCCTGATGGAGTTGACTTGACAGAGAAATTTTTTTGGAATCAACTCTAACCACTGACGATTCTATGTGGACAAGATCATCTAGATTCTGTGGGAGTCGGTTAGATCTTGAGTCTATAAAAGAATACCCCTCGGGTCATTATCATATTTTGAATATTAAGTATTATGATTTTGAACAATAGATCACTCAGATCAAAATGTGCAATATGCATTGTGATGTTATAATCATAGTACTTTGTTCTTAAGTGTTGTAACAATGTCTTTAGATGCCACCTTTGTTCTTTGAAATATCTTGTCCCTCTTTGATTCTCTGCAATATTGTGTGCTTTGTTTCATGTTGTGTCCCATTTCATTCCCCAACATGGTATCAGAGACGATGGTTTGAAAACCTTGAACTATTATCTAAAAACCTTGATAATTTGATTATGTTGTGTGATTGACCATGGGTCGATGGTTTGTTGATTGGAACTTATTGAAATAAAACAAGTCTGTCTAGATATCAAAGATGGCATCGAAGATCAATCCAATTTTTTGAACAAATCAAATTATGAAGTATGGGCTCTAGATATGGAAGCTCTGTTGAAAATTAAGGGATTGTGGAACTATACCAAGGTCTCAATCCCAAATCCAACAAATGATTCGGAAAAAGTTTCCATTGATGGAAATAAGGATGAGGCTATAGGGATCATCATGACCTACATCACACAAGAAATCTATTTTCATCTCAATGGACTTGATTGTCTACATCTGTTCTAGAAGAAGTTGGAGACCTTATTTGTCTGAGTCAATGAAATCCACACCATGCAGTTGGAGAAAGCGTCGATATCTCTTGATCCCCATGCCTTTGAAAGAATGGAGGACTATTTAGCATTTGGTAAAGAAATATAGTTGAAGTTGAGAGACCATGGATAAAAATACAAGAAGAAGGATGGTGTAACATACCCAACCATATGTAACATACCCAACCACCCACAAGCCAGGCTACACCACTTAAATAGGCTTCAACACACCCAACCACTAGAAAATGGGGCACGCTGCAGTCCCATGACTCAGTTCTCTGAACGGATCTCGAATTCTAACAACATTTAATCCGAAAACAATCATGAAAGAACCACATGCATTAATCAAGATTCATGCCACAACATAAAAGAGATAAACAATGTGTCATGCGCAACAAATAGCCAACAGAAAGGCACATCAAAAATACATATATTAGAGATAATTAAATACACAATGGAAATAAACATTACACAGAAAACAAAGAGAGCACTTATCTTTGCAAGTAAACATTCACCAACTAGTTGCAGACCAAGGACGTTCCTCCCAACCATAGACATTGTTGTTCATTTACTCTCAACAACAGGTCACCCCCGAGCTAGGGCTATGAATCCACAAGGAGGGGTCCTAGCCAAAGTCTAAACACACAACAGTTGACTAAGTAGTTCTCAGGTTTCCCAACCTCACAACAAATCCTAATTTCTAGCTCTCTTTCCCCCTCAGCCTGTACAACCCCAAGAAATGAACACCTTTCTCTACCATGCAGTCCCTGAGGTTGTTACAAGTGTGAATGATGGGAGAACATAGCACATTAGAGAAATATGTGGAGGAGATTATTGTGGAGCTCATGGATGAGAGAGTTATGTCTGTAGGAATACATGTGTCATTGACTGGAGGATTGCAAGCATCCCCCTCGACTGGACATCGTTTTAGTCGAACCGCGACTAAGAAGTGAAGCAAGCACCGTGATGATCTGGATAATGTGAAGCAAATCTCAAAGGTCTTTCCTGAATACATACCACCTTTGGATGGCACAATTAGTCATGACAATATCCCACATGAATTTGAATATACATTGATCATTTCATACATCCCGAAGGGGATACGCGTAGTTGGATCCCAGTTAGGACACATCCCATCTTTGAAGAACCGTGACTTTAACCTCAGAGATAGGAAGAACTTCACGATGCTCATGCTGCATCGGTATTTGATGAAGGTGACTGGGAAGAAACCTCAGATATTCTCCCAGTCGTGGATAAAGGAGCTCGCACAATCAACAATCCTGAACGTGATGAAGATCCCTCACTTTGGCCGACACCAGGAGGTTAATGCTTGCATTAAAATCCTCCTATCGTGTTATCATGGAGGCTATCTATGGCTTGACAGGCACGTCACTGTGGATCTACTGCTAATCCACCTCATCACAGGACTGAACATGCAGGGACCAAACCCTTGGAAGTTATACCCAGGGAAGACTTCAGATCGCTCCCTGGCACAGTGCATAAAGGAGGATTATGGCGATGTAGAAAAGGGAAAGTGAGGCTACAAGGTAATCTCCATCTAGGATGGTGCAATGTGCCTAGCTTGTCATCTTATAGCTAGCAATATCATCAAAAATAACAGTCTGACGCAGGTCATTGGATTCATCGTAGACCTCGCAGGGAAGTGAGTAGAAGGAATGCAAATGAACCAGGCGAGCTACCTCGTTAACGAGCTGGAGAAGGACTTGCGTGAAGTGCAAGATCAAGGCTACGAATTCCATTTCAGTTGGTTACTGGTACTGATCACCTTTTTTGCTTAGAAAATGTTGGAAGGACTGACATTTCTAGAAGTTGAGCCATCGTAGCCATTGGCTATGAGGTTATCTACCTTGTGGTATATGAATGACATGTCGAAGCAGTGGCAGTAAAATGTTTTCTTGCATGCTTACTACCAACAGCTGAAGCATGCTATTGAAGCATTTCCATGAATGACATTCAATACATTGCACCAGTATAGACCGCTAGTGAAGTTCTACACAGATCGATACTTTATCTACATCAATACGCGTAGTGATGAAAGTAAGGAGGAGCTACAGTCATACTATAAACTGACTAACAAAGACATGGAGGAGATCACCAAATAATGGCTAGAAGATTTCCTCGTACCGGTGGAAGATCTAGAACTCTCCGACCCTAACATCATTGGAATTCCCTTGGTCACCCAGGTAGAGCATGATGGACAGACTAGCATGAAGAAAAAGAAGAAAAAGGAGGAAGTGCAGAACATAGAAACTGATGATGAGGACAACACCTCAGAGGAAAGTAGTCCTGACTCACCTGTAGGAGGAGGAGGATATGAAGTGAATCTAGAAGAAGAAGGGGAGGAAGGAGATAAGCAAGGCAAAGGTGAAGTTACACCACTGAAGGATCCCCCTACCGAGGTTGAAACATCAAAGAAGAGGAAGGTTTCTCCACAAAACCCTCGGCAAGAAAGAAGACCCATGTCAATAAATTCCAGTCGAAGAATGTGCTCACAGTGGACGAAGTCGATCTCATCATCGGAGTCATGGAGGACACTTCAGAGGATATCTTGCAGAGACATGGAGTGAAGTAGGACACATTGTATGAAATAATAGAGAAGGAGCTGAAGGAGATACAACTAGTCATCTATTCGAGCCGTGCAGTACCTATTGTGCCTTCTTCATCAGAAATTGTAGAATTGGGGGATGAGGCCGCCCAGTTATGAATATTAGCAGATGCAATAGAGGCTTGACTTCAACGAGTCCAAGAAGAAAAGGAACAGGATACATAGGCCTTGAAGCAAGAAAATAAGGATATCTTAGAGCAACTTCGAGTTGCACAGAAGGAGAAAGATGAAATTCGGGAAAAGTTCGAGTAGAACAATACGAAGATATAGGAAGAAAAATACTAGCTGCTTACAAAGTAGACTGTGGTCAAAGAAGCAGTGACTAAATCACTTCACTTTGTGTCAGGCTTGGCACAGGAGGAACCATAGTCAACTGAGATGCAAGTAGGGAAGCTCACCGAATCCATTTATCATCTTCAAGCACAGATAATGGAGTTGGAGATCCAAGCAGTGTCGAGCACTCCACAAGTAGTGCGCGACCAAAGGGAGGAAGCTGCCAGGAATGCAATAGAAAGAATCAGGGAACTTTCCTCAAAGTGTAAGAAATTAAGTAATCATAGCGTGCATACCTACAAATGCCTCGTAGAAGATATGGAGTTGAGGAAATTTCAAGAACAACTCCAGGAGGTGTAGAAGAAAACATCCACCGTGAAAGAACATATGAAGTTTCTTACTGTAGTCGAGAGGATGAAAAGATCATAGGAACATTGCATAGTCCAACAACAGATTACTGCCATCTATAGAAAATTCATGGAGGTTACACAGAGATTACAACTGGTGCAAGATGAAGCCTTCACAATTTTTGAAGAGATTGAAGGACAAGGCTCACAGCTAGACCAAGTGGTTGCGATAGTAGAACAATTCCTAGAAGGGCCTGTTACAGAAAAAGTAATTCAGGAGTTCACCGAGAAAGAATCTCTAGTGAAGAAGCAAGTTAAGGTAGCTCAAGCTAATATCGAGGCCTTTGAAGGAGCGTTTACCATATCTGTGTGACTTGGGACGAGTCACAAGTGAGTGTTGGGGGCATGTTGGCCCTTGACCAAGTTTTGAGGAAACATTGGTCGTGTTTGACCACTTCTGGGACTTCGACAGGCTGGTCGAAGATGGAGTGCCCAGGTGGAGCTAAAATCATGGGATCTCGCTTGTTTTGCAGGCTTGTGGACCTAGCAAAGGGTTTTAGGGTTTATGTAATGGGTTATGGGATGTCGGCCCATGGGTTTACCCATGTTTAGGCATTTTTGTAAATGTATAAATAAGTAGTTAAGCGATGTAAGAAGTATATCGATAAGGATTGTTTGTCTTAGTGCATGACTAGTTGGCTTAGTGCAAGAGGTTGTAAGTTTCTTTGTGCAGACATAATGTGTAAAGAAATCTATGTGCCAGTAAGGAGTTAGCTCTGTGCCTTGACCCAATTTTGGGAAAGAGGATCTAGTGCGTTGGGCGCAGATCACCTATCCAGTGCGAAGCTTAGCTTTGTGGCTTTGTGCATAGGAGCAGATCAATGTAAGAAGATTGAAGACTAATAAAGAAGAAGAAGAAGTTGGTGGACATAGCCCCACACTGAGGTGAACCACATATATCATGTGTCTTGATGTGCTTTGTGTAATGTGGTTTATGACTTGTGTTGTTTAATTTCTTAGTGTTGTTGTTATAATGTATGATGAATGCATCTAGTGTTGTTTCTTAGTGCTTAAAGATGATTGAATGCTAGATCTGATCTAATGCTATGTGCTAAGTGATTGGAAGTACTTGATATTTATTGTTACTGGGCTAATCAGTAATAAGGTTTTAATCTACGATGTGAAATATGAGATTCAATAACTAATGCTTAGTGTTTTCTAAGAGCTCTGTTAAGTATTGTAATCACATATCTGTGTCCCATATTGGTTGCAGACACTTGAGTCTTTCAACCCCTCTTGCCTCTACCTCGGGTGAGACTTCATATGCTTCGTAGGTGTTCCCTAAAGGGCCGGTAGTTAGGGTTTTGTTGGTGCATTTTTGAAGCGTTGAACCATGGGTCTGCCCCTGTGCCAACACACTGACCAAATATCCTATATTGGCCAGCCCAGATTTCACAAAGGATCTCATGTTGTTCTCTTTTGCCTTGGAGCACACCATCGTTGGTGTACTATTACAGAAGGATGACCAAAATTTTGAAAATCCTATATCCTACTTCGACAGGACACTGAGAGACTCCCCACTCAGGTATGATATCATGGAAAATAAAGCATACACCTTGGTGAAAGTCCTCAAGGAGTTCATGACTTATATATTATGTTCCTGTGTTATGGCTTACGTGCCCAACAATGCAGTTAGAGACATCCTAAATAAGCATGACCTTGAGGGGAGAAGAGTTAAATGGATCACAGTCATGCTGGAATAAGACCTCAAGATAAAACCCACAAAGTTTATTAAGGTTCGAGGCCTCATAAAATTTATGGCGCATTCGAACTGTGATGTTTTGGGAATAAACTTCATTGTTGATTTGTCAGAGAACCCTCAAGAAGAAGCAGCCCCGCAGGTGTCTCATAAACTCATCAATTCACCTTGTTACATGGACATCATTTATGTGTTGATAAATTTGCAATCCACTCCAGGTTTAAGTAAAACCAAGTCCAGGTTTTTAAAGCTAAGAGCTGCTAAGTTTTGCATCTTAGATAAATCTCTATATTGGAAAGATCTGGGAGGGATATTGCTAAGTTGCTTACTGGAAGATGGCGTGGAACGAGCTATCAGGGAATTCCACAAAGGCGACTGCGGAGGGCATCACTACTGGAAAACTACCACGCATAAAATTTTGAGGGTGGGTTATTATTGGCCGAGCGTTTTTGCAGATGTATACAAAGAAGTTTCCAGTTTCCACGAGTGCCAGATATTCTGTAATGTCCCCCACCTCTTAGAGAGGTGAGGAGGAGACTCAGTGGCTTGGGCACCCCCACTAGGTCATAGTCTCACACTGAAGGGGGGAAAGTCAAGAAGTTAAAAGTTATATTTTTAAGTTGACTTAAGAAAGGGAAAGGATAAAGGAGTAATAGATAACTCAATAGAAGAATAGAAGATT
>SNQJ01S0001420.1:366633-381106 GCA_010110895.2 Picea sitchensis | reverse complement strand
AAAAACATGTGTGTGTTCTTGTTCCTTATAACGTTTGTGCACTTTAGGAACACACACATGTTCCTAAAGTGTGCATGTGTTATTTTGATTTAAATTTTTTTTAGGAATGTGCACGCGTTCATAAATATATGTTTCTTAGGAACACATTCACATTCTTGAGAACATGCACATGATCCTAGGAATGTACCTACCTGTCTCACTGAGTGGATGTTCATGTTTTTTTGAACTTGACACATGAGGAATTTGTGCATGTTCCTAGAAACACACACATGTTCCTGCGGGTACGCATTCATGATCACCCTAATGCCACTTTATTTTCCACCAACTTCATGCACTCACCTGTGCATGTTTCTTGAATCATTTCATTTTTTTTTTCAGGTGGGAGTGATAACCCTAGCATATGTGTTTGCTAATTTGGTTTCCTCATATTTAGGTTTGGAATGACAAACCTAGTGGTTTGGTATACAAATACATTAAAACCTCCATTTTCTAAATACCTCTCAATATCTCTATTTTTTACATTATTTTTGTATAGGCTACACATATCCATTGTCGGTAAAACTACATACACATATAGAGTCGACTATGTAGATTCAAAATATATAATTTTTAAAGAAAGTTAATATTGTTTACTATTTTTAATATATTTTTTTCTTGACATATATCAAAATCTTAAAATACATCCCCCTTTTAATCATGCTATAATGTTTTATCTCCTTAAGCATATTTAAAATAAGATACATACTACACTAGTATAGAGTAAGATATACACTCTAAAAATAAATAAAAATTGTTTGATAATTTTAAGATCCTCTGGGCCACTAGAATGGGCGCACACATTCCTTCACCACTCAACATTATAACATTTAGTATGTTGTCAATAATTTTTATTTTAAATTGACTTCGCGAGTCTTTTTGAGTAGGGATATCCTTAATAAATATTAGCATGTCATCTTGTGTCAAACAATTGCATTATAAAACACCCTCACCAATCTAGTTGACATTAGAAATCCTTAATAAAAGTTGCCATGTCATTTTTCATTAGCAAGTTGCATTGTAAATGACCCTCACTATTATAATTGAGCAGGGAACTTTAGAACAAAGAAACAAAATCAATTGTAACTTCTAAATCATGCATAGGAGAAAATCGTCTTGCATCATAAAGGGTACCCCTCTCTTACTGAATAGATTGATGGTATTTTATGTTCTAAGCGCTTCTTCTCTGATGTCCTACATGCTTTTATTTCCTCTACATTCTCTACTTTTCTCTGCTTCTAGAAAAGAATATAGAATTATATGTGTGTATGTTTAGGTCTTCTTGCAGATCAATTAGCATCAGAACTTCAATCTTGACTTGACTCACAATCAATAAGTAGATGCATAGGCCATCGACCAATTTCAAACAATTGTTTTTTGGTAGTGGGTTCTAAAAAATTAATGCTATTTTCACATTATTCCATTATTCCCTTCTCATGGTTTTCCAATGCCTTAGTGCACTAGCTCACTAGGGTATCAGTACACCCTATTCACAACATGCCCTTCTCATGGTTTTACAACTCCTCAGTGGTCCAACTACATAGGGTATCAATGCACCCTATTCCCAATTGTTCAGTAGACCATCTCCAATGCATTCCTCTATGGGGTTCCAGGGCACCCTCTTCACAACATTTCTTAGTGCACCCTATGCAGTCATGCCTCTTTACTGCTACTCTCTGATAAATTTTTAGACTGAACTAGTTGGTGGATGAACATAATGTCTCCTCGTAAAAAACCCTCCACATAGGAATAAGGGTCAAATGTGTTTGCACCAATTCAATATTTATCTTTATCCCTTCATGAATTACTCCATCTACAGGAGCATCAAGCTCCATCACCCATGAAACTTGATATTTTCTTCCAATTTCCCAAATTATAAGAACAAATGAATGTCCATACTTTCAATTCTTTGATCCCTAGTCTCTCTACCTATTTCAAGACACCTTCCTAGATGGAAGAAAACATGAAGCTTTATAATGAAAGCATATAGTTAGAGGGAATTGAAAAATATTGGTTGGATACTCAGTTGGAGAGTACCTCATTGGTCATTAAGAACAGTGAGGAAACAAAGACAAGGCCTTACCCTCCCACTTCTTGGGATGAATTTTTAGATACATTAAGAGAACACCTCTATCCCCTGTGATATTTCCACAACCACGTTTCTAAATGGTCGCATCTATGCTAACTCTCAACTCAATTAGTATGAGGATACTTCAATGTCTTCTGCAAGTTGTGCATTCCACTACTTATTTATTATTTGGAAGAGGTATGGTTTGTTAATGTTTTTATTTTGTGAATTGTATTTGTTTTATATCACTTCCTTGGATAGGGCCTTTCTTCGATCCTTGGTCGTGGAACATAAAATGGATCCTTAAATCTGCTCTCCCCAAACCAAATATAACACTTATAATATTGGTCCTTCTTATATTACACCCACCTCACCCTACAGACCTTAAAATGTGCACTAGTGTACCTTCCACAAGACCACCTTGCATGATTTTTCTTATTGTCGGGCGCTTTAGTACCTTTGCACCAACAAAAATATATTTACATAGGTCATGCAGTCATATTCCCTTGACCCTCCTAAAACCATTTCTCTCTCCAATCCTATATAAGTTGACCCCTCTCTCATCTTGATGACTCCCAATGAACCTAACACCTCTTCTGTAACTTTGTTTACAAAAAAATGTCACATTAAGAATTAATTGGATACTCTCATCTTGGACAACAGAATCCAAAAGAACCTCATGGCCCAAGACTTCATCCAATTACTTCAACTCCCCACTAATCCACACTCGACTCCATATCAACTTTATTGGGTACAAAAGGAAGGCCCTCGTCTCAATTTCTCTTGGTGTTGTGTTATGACCTTTGCTATTGTCCCTTTCTGGGACATTATGATGTGTGATTTATCTCCTTTATGTTGTGTTGATTTATTACTTGGCATTTCCTATCAATAGGACCGACACATTTTTATCATGTTAAATATCATCAATACCACCTCCAAAATGAGGTATGAACCTATGTTCTTACATCCTCTACTCTTAAATCCACCCAGCCTATTACCAGAGAAGAGGAAATTAAACATGTTAGTCTGAAAAAATGCATCTCCTTGTTCTTGGCTTACCCCATTCACCGAGACAACTTGACCAGTCCTTCCCCTTAGTCCATGGATCCATTACTACAATAATTAGTATAGTTCATCACCAAATCCATGGTATCGCCCCCGTCTCACTCTGTCTCACACACACTTGATCTCGTTCGTGATGCTTCTTTAACCAACACCCCATCCTATCACCTTGCTCCTTGAGAGACTGATGAGATAGATCACCAATTTTACCAACTTGGACACTCCATCCATATTCAACCTTCATAGTTGCTTGGTACATCCTGAGTCTTTATTCTACCAAAAAATGTGTCTATGAAAAGTGACCCATCCAACATGTCTGGTATTCAAACACAAGCGACAACATATTATAAAAGATTGTCTAACAACCCCTCTTTGAAAAAACAGACTATAGAGAATTCTCCATGCTAAAAACATTTTTCCAAATGTAGTATAGTTGGTCAAACTAAACTACAACAACATCCTTTCTTATATGGAGTAGTTAATACAACATGGTTTATTGAAAAATCCCATTGGTATTCCATGGAGCTAGTATGTGAGGGAAATATTGACGTAACTAGTGAATCTCTTATTGAATAGGAAAACATGTGTGTGTTATTTCTCTATAGTGGAGGCCTAGTGATACTTCTGGATGTGTGTCCTTTCTTATTCAATTTATTTGCAGATACGAACATTAGACGCCTACCTAGATTGTTCTATTTTGTTCTGCGATCTTTGGCCCAATTCATATGTATCTTCAGACCTCCCAAAATTTAGGAAGGATATGTTGTTATTGGAGGTAGGTCATCGCTCCAAAATATAATGGAGGAATGAGATGATGTATTAAAAATTGAACTGGAAGTGAAAAATGGCCCAAAAACACTCTCCATTAAAATTCATTTATGGTATTCCTTCATGGGAGGAGAAATTCAACAAACTAATTTTCTTGAAATACAGAGGGACACACCACCAATATTGTTGTGCTCCCACTCTATTCCCCATTTTTCATCTAAACAATCAATGCCAATATTCATCTTATGATCATTTGTCAGGCTGAGTAGGGATGATTTTAAGGATGGAAATTTCTTTTAGAATGTAGAAACCTTAGCGAATCTTACTAATCCTTCAAATGCCAACTATAAATGTTTGGCGATATTTTTGTAAAAATATTCAAATTTCTAAGGATTTTATATAGTTTTTATAAAATTTTGGCGATTTTTAAGGTAAAATAATTTTATCCTATAGAATTTGGGCGAATCATTTTTAAAATAGCGAATCTTGTTTTTGGAAAAACCATGGAAAATTAGCCCATGAGCAAAATTTAGCCCCTAAAATCATCCATGAGGTTGAGTATCTTGTCAATATGCCACACGCCAACATAGAATCATTGTATTTGTTAGGGACATAACCTCCCTAACCCCTCATGTAGGTAGAATAATAAAATTCCATGTAATAAAGACCAATATTAATAAGGCCTATCAATACAGAAGAATAAGTCAAATGTAAGAAGACCTAATAGAATCTTCTGCTTCTAGAAGGATCTTCCTCTAGTATTTTCTTTTGGATATATATATTTAGGATAAATAGGAGTAGAGGGTATGAGAAATATTATCTTGCATATTTTTGTAAAAGAGATTTGCTCTATTGGAGGTTTCCCCCTCAAAGAGGCAAGTGAACATTGCTATCATTAATCAAGGTGCTCTTTCTAGTGTTATTCTTTTATTATTTCAGTATTGTTCTGGTTATATCAATGTTGCTCTCCCATTTCTATGCTAAAATATTTATGTGTTGCATACTATTTTATATCTGGAATACTACAAGTGGTATCAGAGAACCTTCCTCGATAAAAAATTGTGGGTTATATTTTTTTCCAAGGTAGAGATGTATTCCGATGTATTAAAGATACAGATATATTATGTTCAGTGCATAAATCCTTGGTCAGGGAATAATACACACAGGAAATACAAGTGATTTTTAAGCGCACATCTATTGGCCACCCTTGTAACCCCTGTTGGTACCCCTTCGAGCAGTAGTGCATCAGACAACACCTGCATACTTATCGACCTAGATATCCTTAAGCCCTCCATAGATAAATTGATTGACCACCTGACTTCTATAGTTCCACCGAGAACAACACTCAGGAAGATACTCTCTAGTACCTAGGTATTTGGGTAGTACGACTAAGGGCACGATCTGGAATCCTTATTTGGTGCCCTGAGATATTGGGTCGAGTACTATTGTTGAACCCTGCACATATATCAGAGATCTATAACATAGGGAAAAACCTGGTCTATAGAAACCCTAAATATCCTACCTCTGGGGATGGAAACAAAAGTAAAACATACAATATCTATTGCTGTGCAACTTTTCCTTCTACATTCAGGTTGCGAAATTACTACAAATTTATTCATGTTAAGCATTTGGAAATTTCATCACTGCAGTATTATTCAGGCTAAAGTATAACTCCACAGGAGTATAATAAAAATAAAAAAAGTATAGTGGTCTCACCGACAAACTTATTTGTGACCTATCCCACTAGCTTCCTCTCATCGCCCTCATACCAGTGATACCTATCATTTTTAAAACAATTTTGTTTGTCGACCTAACCCTTCTCTGACACCCTTATTTATCCCCTATCCCATTAGATCCCAATTTTCTCTGGGATCACAATTTCACCTATCATTTGAAACCCTTATTCTCAGTGGTCCCACCCACCCCTCTAGATTGATTTTTTTTCCCTTATATCATTTTCCTGCCCATTTTACCAAATGACTACCAAAAGAGATCAATAACTCAATACGTTGATTTTTGACACCCACCAAAACAAGGAAAACATCAAGAATATCAATGAAAACCTTATCTCAATCAATTCATCTATTCAAGTCCTCCAGGAACAATGTTCCTACATCAAAGACCTCAAATACCTCAAATCCACCTTTGAACACTTCATGGTACATTCCCATAACCCTTCCTCTTCTGAACAACCATCTTATCATAATGACCTTGACACTTCCCATTACCAAGGTCCTCATACTACCCACTTTTCGCGAGACCTCTACCCTCCCAGAATTGTGGTGAAAAAATTTGATGGATCGGATCCCATAGGTTGGGTCACCTAAATGGAACATTATTTCTCTTTGCATTAAATTACTAATGATTTATCCAAGCTTCGTTATGGTTTCCTACATCTAGATCTGGAACGATGGCAGTGGTGGAAATGGCGAAAAAATGCACGTGAGGGTATGTTTCTTGGACACAATTTGTGGTTGAACTTTATGATCAATTTGACTCTGACACCCACCATTTAGGCCATTTGACCAAGTTGAAGCAGTCTAGGATAGTGGAAGACTTTATTCCCACATTTGATCACTTGGATTTCAGAACGGAGGGCATGTCATATGCTTTCTTTAGGGAATTCTTTATCAATGGCCTCAAATATGACATTCATTCCCATGTTCTCATGGTATGCCCCAAGACTTGGTTGGAAGCTACTCAACGATCCAAGGAATCACAACGAATTGTATCCTCCCAAACCCAAAAACCCTTCTTTCCTCCTCGGCTTAAACCCACCAATTATTCCCCTCCTGCAACTCCCCTCAAGATCCATAAATTAACCAAGATTGAAATGGTTGAACATCGACTCAAGGGTCTTTGTTATAACTGTGCTAACAATTTTTTTCTTGGGCACAAGTTTAAGGAACACAATATTTTTATGGTTATGACTGAGGATATTTATGAAGAAGATGTTGTTTTTCTACCCGTGGAGGAACTACCAATTCCATCTGATATGACCCCACCCTCTCATACAACAAACGTTAACCTGGTGATCTCACTTAATTCCCTCACTAGCTTCTTTTCTCCCAAGACTCTCAAATTAATTGGTTACTTCAAAAATAGTAAATTCATTATCCTTGTGGATAGGGGTAGCACCCATAATTGTATTCATCATCGCATTTCCCAAGAAGTCAATTGTTAAATCCTTGTCGTCAATAATTTTCAAATCATGATCTCTAATGGTAATTCCATAAAATGTTGGGGACAATATCAATATGTGGGACTCCAAATTTTTCAGTATCACCTAAAATACCATATGTTTTCTATAGATATGGGTGGTTGTGACATTGTTCTCGGTGTCAAATGGTTGCACTCTAGGCCCCATTCTCATAGATTTTAAGGACTTAACCATGAAATCCCAATAGGAGGGACAACAATATAAATTCCAAGGCATCACAACAGGCTCCCTTGACATCATGAGTTCCCATCGCATGGAAAATTTCCTCAAAAAATGTCATTCAGGAATTATACCCCAACTCCAGTCCATTCATGCTATTGAGACACCTTTTGTGCATCCTGAACTCCAATATATCCTCTCCCTCCACCAAGTTTTTCTTACCACTCCCAAAGAACTCCCCCCTTCGTGTGGAGTCCATGATCATTCCATCCCTCTCATCCCACACAATCTTCTTCCCAATGTGTGGCATTATTGTCATCCCTTTGCCGAGAAGAATTAAATTGAGAAAAGTGTTCATGAATTGCTAGAAGAAGGTGTTATCTGTCCCAGTACTATCCCTATTCATCCCCTATGTTGATGGTACTAAATAAAGAAGGTACTTGGTGCATTTTTATTGATTTCCATGCCCTCAAAAAACTCACAATCATAGACAAATTCCCCATTCATGTCATTGATGACCTCTTGGATGAATTGAATGGTGATCAATACTTCACCAAATTGGATCTATGTTTTGGCTACCACCAGATCTATATGAAAGAAGAATACATTCCCAAGACTACATCTCACACTCATGATGGTTTTATGAATTCTTCCTAATTCCCTTTGGATTGTGTAAATCTCCTTCCACTTTCTAAAGTCTTATGAATCATGTATTATGTCCTTTTCTCCATCATTTTGTCGTAGTTTTATTTTATGATATTATTATATATAGTAAAACTTGGCCATCCCATCTCTCCCATGTGAATCAAGTTCTCCATCTACTCTCTAAGCACCAAAATTTCCTCAAACAATCTAAATGTTCCTTCGATGCCTCAGAAGTGGAATATCTAGGTCATATTATCGGAAAGGATGGTGTCTTAGTGGATCCTAAGAAAATTCAATCTATGAAGGATTGGCCTCGCCTTAAAACTATTCATATATTGAGTGGTTTTCTAGGTTTAACGAGATATTCTAGGACATTTGTTTGGAATTATGGAAAAATTGTTGCTCCTCTCACTTCTCTCCTTCAAAAGAATGCTTTCACTTGGTATTCATCTATGGATCATGCCTTCCAATCCTTGAAATATGTTGTGTGCTCGAACCATGTCCTAGCACTTCTATACTTCACAAAGACATTCGTATTGGAATGTGATGCTTCCATGAAAGGAATTGAAGTTGTCCTCATGTAAGATGGCAGGCCTTTGGCCTTCATTAGAAAAAAAAAATTTAGAGATACATTTGGGCCAATCCATTTATGAAAAGGAAATATTAGATATTCTTAATTTTGTGGATCTATAGTGTCCTTATTTATTGGGTCAATGATTCCAAATAAAAATTTATCATCAGAGTCTCATGTATTTCCTGGAACAATGAATTTCATCCCCGACGCAACAAAAATGGGTGACCAAGCTATTTGGCTATGATTATGAGATAATTTACAAGAAGGGAAAGGAAAATTTATTGTCTGATGTTATTTGCTGGAAATATCAAGAAGACGAGTCCCTTTTCTCCCTCTCCTTCATTGTACTAGATTGGCTCCAATTTGTTCACCAGGAATGGTTTCAAGACCCCAAAATTTCTAACATGCTCCAACAATTGAAACACAATTCTTTAGTTTCTCCAAGTTAGTATTTTCATAATGAAGAGCTTCACTACAAAGTTTGTTTGTATTTATGAAAGGAATCACAACTTAAATCCATGTCGCACCCACAGTCGAGCATTCAGGGTTTTCCAAAACCTATGAATGGGTCAAACATTATTTTTTCAGGGATGGTATGAAACATGATGTCTGTACCTTTGTGATTGAATGTGAGCTATGTCAACACAAAAAGGGAGAAATTGTCAAAGCTTCGACCACACTCCAACCACTTCTGATTCCCCTTGCTATTTGGCGAGATATTTCTATGGATTTCATTGTGGGATTACCTAAATCGAGAAATAATTCAATCATCATGGTGGTCGTAGATCGTCTCTCCAAATATGCTCATTTGTTTTCTCTTCCACACCCATTCACAACTTCCATAGTGTCTTAAATATTCATGGATAATATCTTCAACCATCATGGCATGCCTAATTCTATTGTCTTTGATAGAGACCCCACTTTCACCAACAATTTTTGGTAATAAGTTTTCAAGATACATGGCACCCAATTGCATCACAACACTGCCTATAACCCCCATATGGATGGCCAAACTAAAGTTGTCAACAAGTTTTTGGAAACAAATTTGAAGCGTTTTTCATCTGAGATGAAAAATCGGTGGGCTCAATGGTTACACCTAGCTGAATGGTGGTACAAGACATATTACCATACAACTAATCGCATGACTCCTTTTGAAGCAGTATATGGCCAAAATCCCCCATCGGTTCTCTCATCAATGTCAGGGGTGTCTAAGTTTGAGGAGGTTGACAAAAATATTACAGTCCGAGCGGCTATTATTTGTGCCCTTAAAGAAAAATTGGTCATGGATCAGAATCACATGAAGCAACAATCATATCAAGGTCATTTTTAAGGACATTTTTTTGAAGGGGACCAGGTGTTTCTTTGACTACAACCTACAATTTCCTCATCTTAAGCCTTGATGAAAAGGTTGTTCTTCAAGGGGGAGGACATGTTAGGGACCTAACCTCCCTAAACCCTCACATAGGTAGAATAATATAATTCGATGTAATAAATGCCAATATTAATAAGGCCTAGCAATAAGGAAGAATAAGTGAAATGTAAGAAAACCTAATAGAAGCTTCCGCTTCTAGAAGGATCTTCCTCTAGATTGTTCTTTTGGATAAATAGATTTAGTATAAACAGGATTAGAGGGTATGAGAAACATTTTATTGGAGATTATTGTAATAGATCTCTGCTCTGCTGGAGGTTTCCCCCTCGAAGAGGAAAGTGAACATTGCTATCATTAATCAAGGTGCTCTTTTTTTTGTTATTCTGGAATTATGCAGATATTGTTCTAGTTATATCATTGTTTCTCTGCCATTTCTATGATAAAATATTTATGTGATGCATATTATTTTATATATGGAATACTACAGTATCAACAACTAAGATATATTTAAGCTATGACGAATTTGATAAAAATAGAGTAGTAGATCTTTGCAATCCCATAAAAGATAATGATCATTTGCAGTAGACAAGGAGTATCAAACACATGTGTTAAAATGACTGGTGATGCATACAAGTCACAGATGGAGGATTCAATGGGTTTGATTATACAAGAGATGAAATAAACAAGAATATATAACCAACACATTTTGATTTATCATCCATTCAAAAAAAACAATTAGTTTCAACCCCTTGCACCTTCTGAGGTCCCCCTTAATTTTGATCCTTTTGGGTCTATACATTAGCAACAAAAACAACAGGTAGCTCAAAATTTTCTCCACACTTTAAGTTAGTACCATAATCAGGTAGAAACTGCATTACCAACCATTCAAGAGTGTGCAAAACATAGGCAGGATACACATCATATGCCCTTATTCTTTCAACCTCCTTCGCATGTTGATAAAATTCTCAACTCCAAGACAAGGACAAATCACCAGCATCAATATGTTTCATATCTTGTGGGTAGAAATGGACAAAGACCATCTAAATAAAAATGGATGTCTTTCGAGTCAATGAAGCATGAATTTCCTCATTTTCTGGTGGAAGCGTGGATCCTTCAAAATTTTAACAGGGAGGAATTGGGAAACTAGGAAGGTTGCACCTCCTCCTTCTCCAATCAGGATGATAAAATTTATTATGTTGTCAATAATTTCTATTGTAAACTTCCCTCTCCAGTCTTGTTGATCAGGGCGCTCCTCAATAAGTGATAGCATGCTATTTTGTGTAATCTCCTTGCATTGAAAACAACCCTCGCTAGTCTATTTGAGTAGGGAGATCCTTAATAAAGTTTGATATCTCACTTTTCATCAGCAAGTTGCATTGTAGACAACCCTTTCCATTCATGTTGAGCAACGTGTTTCAGAATAAATAAACAACTTCCATTGTAACCACTAAATAATGCAGACGAAAAATTGCATTGCATCATAAAGGGAGCCCCTTTCTCACTGAATATATTGATGGTATTTTCTATTTTGATTTCATCTTCTCACTTTTCCCACGTACTTTGATTTCCTCTGCAATCTCTTTTTTTCTCTGATTCTAGAAAATCATGTCGAAAATTGTTTGTGTGTATGTTTAGGTCTTCTTGTAGATCACGCTCATACCTGCACTAGATCAAGGCCTTGTAATTTCAATATCATTCTTTGAAAGGTTTTCCGAAATCATTGCAGTCATTTTTAATTTTCAACATTTCGGACCAGTCATTGTAATGTAGTGGTTGGTCCAAAACATCGAAAATTAAAAATGATTGCGATGATTCTAGAAAACCTTCCAAACAAATATAAAACTAACATTATAAATTTTGGAAAAATAGCCTTACTCAAGAACAATGTGTTCTCTACAATTCTGCAAAAAAAATTATGGAAATTCCATTCTTTAGGTACTCAACAAGTTCACTAATGGAAACATAACATACCATTGTTAGAAAAACTAAAATTTCAAATCGCCATACTAGAATTATATAAATCAAAAAAATATATTTGAAAAGCTAATTCATTTTCCTACATTTCATTTTTTTATGCCATATTTAAATTCATTGTGAAAGTAGTTGGAACCACCCCTTGAAGTTAGCAAATAATTTACTTGCACACACCCTATATTGACGAGATAAAGGATAAAATTTATGCTTTTTTCGTTGGCTCTAAAGATATTTCTAATCTATTATATATGCTTGGAAAAGTGTGTGTTAAGGGTTGTCTCTTTTCTATAATGAAGTACACTTGAATGTTATTTATTTTGTTTAGTTTCCTTGAAAATTCGAGTTAAAGAGAAGTAATTTTTTTCTCTTGTAAATTAATATTTCAAATTCATCCCTAAGCATAAAAGTTCACATGAAGCAGATCTGAAAAACCCTAAGTTTGGGATGAAAATTTTAAATTTTCATTAAAAAAAAAATTCTCCAAATTCCATATCCTTTATTTCTCTATATACATCCACTACTCTGACACTTCCTTACCTTGTTTCCACCCACACAAGTGCACCCTTTATAATCACTTTTCAATAAGTTGTGCTTGAACTATGAAAATCATTATACAAAAAGATAACCAACTCTTGGACACTTAGGTTTGTAAAAATGTCAATATATATAGATACATAAACACACAAAGACATACTTACACACAATTATGCGAATATAAAGAATTGTCATATGTTTAATGGTATTATTTTAAATTTTTTTTGAATTTTTGAAAATTTGGTAAAAACAACATTGCATTATTACATATATACTCAATTTTACACAAATATAAAATTCGGAAAAAATAAATTATATATTCTTAAAATCATATATTCTTAAAGCTATTCAATACATATTTATTTTGTTAAACTATTTTTAAATTTATTTTACATGTACATGAAATAGTTCTCTTTATTTAAATGATACTTATATTTTTCTTTTCACTTTTACGTTTCAATACGACTTACCATATTATTATTAAATTTATAACATAGTTATTTTGTAATACGACTTAACCATATGATGATTAAATTTCTAACATATATATTTTGTTAAATGTATGGCACATGTACATCAAATTATATACTTTTCTTCTTCTTTTTATATTTTTCAATACCACCTCACATTTTGTAAGAAACCATTATAATTGTGTATTTACTTTGGGTGGTAGGAGCACGAGGGGTAATCCATGACTATGAAGGAAATCAACAAGGTCATCCATGAATATGAAGGAAACCAACAATTATTTTTTGTTTCTCGGATTGGATACACAACTAATAACCAAGAAGAGATTTGTGCACTTTTACATGATTTCTCCATTACCATAAGCCTTGGTTCTTGGAGACTCAAGGTTAATCATCAATGCCTTAATTAATATATTAGGAATTAACAATATATTATAGTATTTCCTTGATTTTTTCATATATCAAAAAGCATTAAAATAATTTTGACAAAAAATCATATTGTCACATAATCAAGGAGAATAATATAATGACAAATTGAATGGAAAATGTAGAGATCTTGCTACAACTTGGAACTCTAAAGAAAAATGGGGTTTTTAGTCTCACACACACACAAAAACACACATATTCCATTAGGTTCTTACCCTCCACTTAATGACTTTAATGTGTTTGGATTTCAAGGATTTAATGCTTGGCATATTCTTTTTTTAGCATGCATCTACTTCATCCATGCGAACCATTAGGCATGGTCTTTTCCACTACACTTCTCATTTAATGTTGGTTTGGTTTCAAATGGCTAATATATGGAGGGTTTCTCATATCTTCTGGCACAATGAGACAATTCCTCCTCTTCTCTGGCACATTGAGCCTATTCTTCCCTTGTTCTAGTATAAATGGATTGTTGCCTAGTTGGTTTGAGCTCATAAATAGATTGTTTAGGTGACATCATTCACAACTCTCTCTGGGTATAATCTACAATCCTTTGGTATCGTATTACCAAGAACTGTAGAGTAACGACACTTTTACTTTATCAACTAAAACATTATTATTAGGTTAACCAAAATCAGGTTCCTCGTGTCTCCTACAAGGAATATAGATATAGTTTTGGGTCTCGATAAGGAAGAAATTTGTCTATTACTCTATGATGTGTTTTTTTTTTGCGGCGTTCTGTTGGAGGTGTTCTTATCCTCTATTCTAGAAAAACCTATTAGCTATCATCTTGAACCACTCAAGATTCTCTTTAGCTCTATCAGTGATTTCCTTTACAAGGATTTATGTAGGGAAATCTTTCTTTCTTTCACAAATCTTTTGGCGATTTGTTTTGGCTATGATATTTTCCTTGCTTTGTTAAGAACCAAATATCAATATAGCATAGAAAATCCTCAGAAAAAGTACTAAACGCCTTGAAAAAGAGAGAATTTCAGATAACAAGCCTCTTTGAGGGGGTAACCTCCTTCTACCCCACTTAAATGTTCAAGTACAAGATGATTCAAAATGAAAATGTCTCCTTGGTATATATAGGAGACTAGGAGGTATAATTACAACTAATGGCCTAAAGCCGACATAAATAAAATAGCATTACTAATCTAATATGCCCCAA
>SNQJ01S0001420.1:345626-356060 GCA_010110895.2 Picea sitchensis | reverse complement strand
ATGAATCTATAATGAAAAACAATACTTGGGAATTGACTGAATTGCCTAAACATAAGAAGCCGATTGGATGCAAATGGATATACAAACCCAAGTTTAAATTAGATGGTAGTATAGATAAATATAAGGCTAGACTAGTGGAAAATGGGTATTCACAAACAAAAGGTATTGATTATGCTGAAACATTTTCACCAATAGCTATATTGAATACTATCAAATTGTTAATTCCATTAACTACAAAGTATCATTGGAAGTTGAACCAATTAGATGTTAAATCTTCATTTTTGAATGATGAGTTAAAGGAGGAGGTTTACCTCACTCAATCTAAAGGGTTTGTGGATCAATGGAAAGAATACTTGGTGTGTATGTTAAAGAAAGCGTTGTATGGACTAAAACAGGCACCTAGGTCATGCTATGAGAAGATTGACTCTTTCTTTCTTCAACAAGGTTTCACGAGGAGAAAAAGTGATCCAAATCTGTATACCAAATTTGATGAGCAGGGATATATAGTATTGATTTCCTTATATGTTGATGATTTGATAATTACAAGAAATGTAGATAAATTAATTGATGAAATCAAGGAGAAGTTGTCAATTTGTTTCGAAATGAAAGATCTTGGTGAGTTACATTACTGCCTAGGTCTTGAGGTTTGGAGAAATACAAGCCAAAATTGTGTTTTTCATAGTGAGTATATCAGAGAAGTACTTAAGAGATTTAAAATGGATCAGTGTAAGTCTTCTACTGTTCCCATGCAACAGAATGTGAAAATTTATTGTGATGATGGTTCGAAGGAGGTGAATGACACTATGTATAGAGAGACGATGGGTAGTTTGAATTATCTCACCATAACTAGACCTCATATTGCATACTATGTGAGTGTGTTAAATCAGTTTATGGCGAAACCTCTAGAAATCCATTGGAATGCAACAAAGGAGGTACTCAGGTATCTATAAGGAACACTTGATTATGGTATTAAATATACTAATGCATCTGATGTTGAGTTGACAGGTTACTCATATTCTGATTGGGCTTGCAATCTGGATGATCAAAGATCAACCACTGGATATGCGTTTGGCATTGGATCCGGGATTGTTTCATGGAGCAGTAAAAAGAAGCCTATTGTATCTTTGTCTTCTACTGAAGCAGAATATTAAGCCTTGTGTGCAACAACTTGTGAAATTGTTTGGTTGAGAAGACTTCTTCAAGATGTTGGAAAAGAACGAAAAGAACCTACGATGAGAAAATGTGATAATCAAAGTTCAATCAATCTTGCGAAGAATCTGATTTTTCATGCAAGGACAAAGCATGTTGATTCTTAGTTTCATTTTGTTAGAGAAAAGTTGCAGTCAAATGAAATAGCTCTTATGTATTGTAATACTAGTGAAAATGCTATTGATATTTTCACTAAGCCTCTTAGAAAGATTATGTTTAAGTTGTTTAGGGAGATGTTAGGTGTAGAAGTCAATCCATTATCCATTAAGGGGGAGACTTGGAAATAATGGAGTAAGAGTCAATGGTATGTGTCAGTTGACAAAGTCAATAGCGTAAGTAGAGTCTAGTTATCTGTGGTTTGATGTAACCGACTAAGTATAGTATTTTTCTATATAATGATGTAATTAGTCCTCATTCAATAATATAGATTGTGAGCGTTGCCTCACTTTGTGTTTTTTTTTCATATTTCTAAGTAGATTTTCTTAAATAATTCAGCATGGTTCATTTCCCTTGAAATGTTTAAAATGAGCCATTTTGACGTTGGTTTCCACTTGATCAAAGTTATTGTAAGTGATTATTTAGGAAAAGTTCATAAGAATATAATATGATGAAAGAATTTTGACCTTGGCTTACACTTTGATCAAAGTTATTGTAAGTGATTATTTAGGAAGATTTCATAAGAATATAATATAATTAGAGAAAGTTTTTAGTTGTTATTATTATTTTTTGAAATATAATTTATAAATCCTTACAATGATATATTTATTATGAGTTTAATATATTAATTTAATTTAGATGGAGAGGATAGTGTTTCATTCCACAACTACTCAAATTAAATTTAATTGATAAAATATATTTTTAATAACATTATTTATAACATACATTATTGTGGAGTCCATATTTATTTAAAGATAATAAAATGTAGTCACGTTTAACAATGCCTTAATAAATAAAGGATTTTTTTTAACAATGGTATGGAAAATTCCCCTGGATGATGTGATGGGGACGTGAACACTAGAGGGATCCGTGTAATATTCCTAGCTATGCTAGGCTAGGATATCAAGATATTTTTCAAATTATGCTCTAAACCCATTGATAGTTTTTTACAAACATTTTTCATTCATAAAATACTTTCATCAAACACATTGCAAATATTACCAGTACACATGAAATGGAAAGGTCAACATGGCATGTTTTTATGAACGAAATCCAAAACACAAGAAGTCTTTAATGGTTGCTAAGGCAACTGCATTACATCATTGAAAAACATAAAATAACAAACCAAGACCTAAATGGTGCCACAACCTCCTAAATAGATTAAGCTTCCTTCTACAAATTGTAGAAGGGCTAACTTGAAACCTCCAAACCCTCTCCAAGATGATTCCAAACCATAAGATGAAGCTCAAGTGAAGATCGTGGATGTCTCCTCCTCATTTGTCTAACTAGGGAGGATCTTGCACCACTGAAACAAAACTACAATGGAAGGGTTTTTGTTGAAACCCTAATGAAAACCTTAGCTCCAAGAGCACTCCAAAGAGATCAATCCAAAAACATAATGCAAAGTGAAGTGCTACCCCTCCTTTTATCCCTCTTTCATTCCTTCTAGAACTTTCATCTTTTTGACTAAATCAAATATGACCCTTATTCCCCTTTTACTTTCACTTTAAGATAAAAAGTCACTTTTAATAATGTTTAAGTAACTTATTAATCTAAAGTTACTTTATTTCCTTAATGTCACTTTAAAAACATAACATCTCCTAACTAAGTGACATTAAATAACCCCTTTGACTGCCTTGTCCTTCACTGACAAGCCATGAAAGTCATTTCCACTACAGAACCGAGGAATCCAAAAAAGGGGACATGACAAATCCTCCCTTCCAAAATATTTATTTTTCTCATACATCGATGTGGAGATGCAAGAGAGATTCAAGTTATAAAATAAAAAGTGATGAATTATCAACGAAGGTTCAACGTCGGTATAATAAAATGAAAAAAATAAATTCAAATGCCATCGGACATAGGGAGCATGCTGAGCAAAGATGTATATGACAATTTACTTGATATATTATGATATATACAATTAGGATTATTATTTCTATTGTTGCATAAAACCCTAGTTCACATTTGTTTGAGTGTCCATAACTAAAATTGTGCAGTCACTTCTAAAATACATGTTTTTATTTTAAATTGTAATTTATGCCCTTGTGCAAAAATGTATGCCCATGTCGTAACACCCCTCCAGTTTGAGTGGTAAAAGTTTCTGAGGGTGTCTTAGATATTTTTACACCTATCTACATATTTTTATTTTTATTTGCAAACATAAAAGTGACAATTGTGTAAAAGAGACAAAGTCTACCTTGTAAATTGAGAGACCAAAACAATAGAAAGTTAACTAAGGGAAATGCACGCCCATGCTTCTATATAACTCCAAATGGAGTTATCTAAGTTATGGGATGAAGTTAATAACATTATAAATATTTATATATTGTATGAAGTGCATTATAAAATGAGTAAGGACTTCTACCTTGAACCAAGATTCCATAATTTTTGTAAAGTGGAGTGTAAACCCGTCTGACTCTAAAATGAACTCCTAGGACTCATATGACCTCCAAAATGAATGGTTACAATTGTGGAGTTTGGATTTTATCATTTTACATCTATTCATACTTCAATTGTTCATTTTGAAATAAAAAACGCTATACTATCAATAAATGCTTAAATTTTCTTTGTAAATGCAAAAAAATCATAAAGGAAAAAATGCATGAAAACGGGGCATGATGAGAAATGCAAACACTAGGAAGAAAAATACATGTATGGTGTTTTTAATTTATAATTTACAAGTTACATGACTATGGATTTGTTTTAAACCCTAAAGAACGAATACTAGGGTGATTTGTGCCCAAAATTTAGTGAAGGGTTGAAATATACATGAATGTTTGACAATTGTGTAGACACACTAACTAAAATGAAAAAATGAGTACTAACTACTTGTGTCCATGAGCTCGATGAGGCAGGAGCATGTACAACTACATCACACATAGGCTAGTTTTCAATTGAATCTCCATTTAGAAGACCTCTAGAAATCATCAGAGAGTACAAGGTTATATGATTGAATAATAATTAGATAAATAAATAGGCATATCAACATGTACGAGATTGTAGAAACACTGAAATGGAATAACTCATTGAGGAAAATGCTAGTTTTTCTTTTAAACTGTAATTTCTGCATTTGTTTATAAATGCATGCCAAGATTCAAAAAATGCACGCAATGGTGTTTACAGGCATGTAATTTGAGTGATTCAATTTTATGAGGGTGCCTTACATAATTTTACACCTGTCTACATATTTATATTTTTATTTCCAAACATAAAATTGGTTGTTGTGTAAAAAATGCAAAGTCTACCTTGTAAATTGAGAGACCAAAACAATAGAAAATGACCTAATGGAAATGTGAACCCATGCTTCTATATATCTCCAAATTTAGTTA
The DNA here is from genome assembly GCA_010110895.2 of Picea sitchensis. NCBI lineage: Eukaryota > Viridiplantae > Streptophyta > Pinopsida > Pinales > Pinaceae > Picea > Picea sitchensis. The sequence continues at coordinate 351,363 of SNQJ01S0001420.1, read as the reverse complement.
TCTAAGATCAATTAATGGAAATTATTCCCACAAGAATGTGAGAAGAGTTTCAGATGCTACAAATCTATCCAAAATCTTGTGGGAAGAGATGTGGCAACTCTGCCCACAGGCCCGTGGGTGGAGTTGCAGATGCTACAAAACTACCCACAGACATGTGGGAAGAGATGCGTCAAGTATGCCAACATGGAAACTTTTCCCATATGTCTATGGGAAGAGATGTGGAAACTTTTCCCACAGGCCCATGGGTAGCGTTGTAGATGCTAGAACTCTATCCACATGCCCGTGTGCAGATATGTGGAAACTCTTCCCACGGGCTTGTGGGTAGAGATGTCGCAACTCTCCCCACAGGAATGTGGGAGGAGTTGCAGATGCTACAACTCTACCCACAGGCCTATGGGCATATATGCAACTCATCCCACGGGCCTATTTGAAAATATGTGGAAACCCATTGATAATGAAATTCCATTTCAACCCATAGTGATAGTGTGGATTTTATTAGTAAATAAGACATAATAATTTATATCAATACAAAAAACATATATACAAGGTAATAAAATTTGGCGATCCTTTTAGTCTAAGGCGAACACCCTACATATCCAGAGAAAATATTAATCGACACTAATTCCCTAACCCCGTTCTTCAGAATACCTGCAGAAATCATTTTTGAATAAAAGTTTATATGAATGAATAATAATTTAATAAATAAACATACATATCAACATGTACGAGACTCTCGAAAGACTAAAGTGGAATACCTGAATGATCTTCTCTTGGTTTCGAGAATATTTTACTCTCTAATGAAAAGGGCCAACCACGTGAATGTGGAAGCTCATTTCTCTTCTCCCCCCCTCCCCCCATCACATCACTCTCTATTCCCCNGAAACTAACATAGTACAATTCATGCATAGAAAGTAAGAAAACACATTTTAAAGGTAAATAAAGTAATTAATGTGTGTGCAACTATGTGGTTTTGTACATACAAAACATATAACATACATCCATAAGAAGGTATCAAAAAATAGTATATATTAATATATTTTATCATCAAAATATATTTCCATTATATATGTTTCTCATAATATACATCCATAAGAAGGTAGCAACAAATAGTATATATTAATATGTTTTATTGTCAAAATATGTTTCCATTATGTTTCTCATAATATATACAATCACTTTGTTTTCTGTTTTTTAGTTTTCAGAAATCTGTTGATTTTCTCATCCATGTCTTGATCCACTTCATTTGTTGGGCCATCTATTAGTGTTGATTCAATATGCATGCATTGATGCATTATACATCTAGTTTTGTACTCTCCATTATGTGTATACCGTTGTTGAGGGATCTCGGCTACAATAAAGAAAAGTGTTAAATTAACATGGTTAGTTATTATTCACAAAAGCACTTCATTAATGCAAATATAATTACAATTTGGTTTATGAGGTTGACTAGACAAGACCATTGGTTCGCCTGACATGTGTTCCTTCTCTCACCAAGCATTCACATCTACATGCTTTTCCAACAAATAGTATATATTAATATATTTTATCATCGAAATATCTTTCCATTATACATGTTTCTCATAACATATATCCATAAAAAGGTAGCAACAAATAGTATATATTAATATGTTTTATTGTCAAAATATGTTTCCATTATTTTTCTCATAATATATACAATCACTTTGTTTTCTGGTTTTTAGTTTTCAGAAATATGTTGATTTTCTCATCCATGTCTTGATCCACTTCAGTTGTTGGGCCATCTATTAGTGTTGATTCAATATGCAGGATTTGACGCATTATACATCTAATTGGGTACTCTCCACTGTGCACAGACCGTTGTTGAGGGATCTTGACTACAATAAAGAAAAGGGTTAAATTGACATGGTTAGTTATTATTTACAAAAGTAGTTCATTAATGCAAATATAATTAAAATTTTGTTTACCAGGTTGACTAGCCAAGACCATTGGTTCACCTGACATGTGTTCCTTCTCTCACCAAGCATTCTCATCTACATTATTTTCCACCAAAACAAGAAAAGTTATAAGTACACCACCTATAAGTAAATATTAATAATTTTATTAATCTATACTTCTGATTTTATATCCATAATACCATCATGGCCTATCTGCAAACCACCATCATTGGGCTACATACCACTGTCATGGTCGGGATGCACACCACCACAATTAGTGTAATATACCAGATATAAAATGTATGCAGAACATAAATAAAATGCTAGTAATGGCAGAATAACAGCAATATAACTAGAACATTCACCACAATAACACTGAAACGATATGAGAATAATAACAGAAATATCACTTTGAATCTAAAAGCAATGTTCACGGGCCTCTTCGAGGGGGAAAACTCTAGTTGAGCAGAGCTCTATTGCAATAATATCCAAGCTAGGGTTCTCATACCCTTGACTCCCATTTATACTAAAAATAAGCATCTAGAGGAAGAACCTTCTAGAAGCGGAAGCTTATATTAGGTCTTCTTACATCCGCCTTATTATTTTTTATTGAACTACCTTATTAATATTGACCTTTATTACATCTAAATATATTGTTCTACCTATGTGCGAGTTAGGACCCTAACATGTCCGCCCCCTTAAAAACAGCCTTGTCCTCAAGGCTTGAGATGAGGAAAATGGTATAGAATGGTAGTTGGTTCCCAAGTGGCGTCTGTTAGAGTTGTATCTTTCCACTAGATGAGCACTTCCTTGATGGTTCTCTGACGTAGGCAATGCTCACGCTGGTCCAAAACTGCTTATGGCTATAGCCAAATGGATCCTTATTGAGCTGACTTTGGAAGGTTGGTTTGAATTTGGCACTTAGATCCAATCACCTTCTTTAAGCATGAAACATGAAAAACAGGATGTAGCTTCGAATGGCTGGGAAAAACTAACTGATATACTACTTGTCCCACACGCTTGAGAATGGTATAAGGACCATAAAATTTGGGCACTAACTTCTGACAAGGCTCGGTCTTGAGGGAATTTTTCTTATAAGGTTGCAATCGAAGAAACACCTAATCCCCTTCTACAAATTGACGTTCAAAGTGACCTTGATTTGCTTGTTGCTTCATGCGATTCTGTGTTGTGACCAAATTCTCTTTGAGGGTACGGAGAATAGCCTCTCGAGCTGTAAGTGTTAGGTCAACCGCCTGGACCTTCGAGGCCCCTGGTAAGTATGAGAGAACTGAAGGTGGCTTATGTCCATATACCGCTTCAAAAGGAGTCATGCATGTAGCTATATGGTATGAAGTGTTGTACCACCATTTAGCTAGGGGTAACCATTGAGCCCACTGATTTTTCTTTTCCGAGGTAAAAAACCTCAAATATGTTTCCAAACACTTGTTGACAACTTCCGTTTGGCCATAAGTCTAGGGATGATAAGCTATGTTGAGATGCAATTTGGTGTCTTGTATCTTCAACAGTTCTTGCCAAAAATTTCTTGTGAAAGTTGGGTTGTGATAAAAAATAATAGAGTGCGGCATGCCATGAAGCTTGAAGACCCAATCCATGAAAATTTAAGCCACCATGGATGTTGTAAACGGGTGTTGAAGGGCGTAGAAATGAGCATACTTGTAAATGAGATAAACAACCACCATGATGACGGATTTGTTTCCCGGTTTGGGTAAGACAGTAATAAAATCCATAGAGATATCCTTCCAAATAGCAGGTGGAATCAGGAGTGGTTGCAGTGTGCCCGGAGATTTGACTTTTTCTCCCTTGTTGCATTGACACACATCACATTCAGATACAAAATTATGAATGTCATCTTTCATACCATCCCAGAAAAATGAACGTTTGACCCTGTCATAGGATTTGTTGAACCCGGAGTGCCCTGTTGTGGGTGTATCATGAAGCTCAGAAAGTACCATGGATTTAAGCTTGGGTTGTTTACTTAAATACAAACGGCCTTTGTATAGAATTTCATCGTGGAGCCAAGAGTACCCTAAGGAAGCTGGAGCATTGGACTGCAATTGTCGGATCAACTGCGAACTTTTGGGATCCTGTATCCATTCCTGGCGAACGGCTTGGAGCCAATCTGGTACAATGAATGAAAGAGAAAAAAGTGATCCTTCATCTTCATATTTTCAGGAAAGTTCATCCGCAACCACATTGTCGTTTCCTTTATTGTGAATGATATCACAATCATATACAAAGAGTTTAGTCACCCATTTTTGTTGTTTTGGGGAGGAAATGTGTTGTTCTAGAAAATACTTGAGGCTTTGATGGTCTGTCTTAATTTGGAAACATTTCCCCAATAGATAAGGGTGCCACAGATCAATGGCATGCATAATAACCCACATTTATTTTTCATACATGGATTTGCCCAGATTTCGTTCAGAGAGTTGCTTGCTAGTAAAGGCCAAAGGTCGACCCTATTGCATTAGTACAACACCAATTCCTTTCCCTGAGGCATCACATTCCAACACAAAGGTATTTGTGAAATTGGGAAGGGCAAGGACTGGAGTGGTTCACATGGCCATATTTAAGGTTTGAAAATCTTGAGAAGCGACTGGGGTCCAAGTGAAAGAGTTCTTGTTTAAGAGAGCAGTGAGAGGTGTTGCAATCTTCCCATAATTCTTAACAAACTTTCAATAATACCTTGTTAAGCCAAGAAATCCACGCAAGCTATTAAGAGTCTTTGGGTGAGGCCAGTCTTGCATAGCTTCAATATTTTTAGGATCCACCCTGACGCCATCTTTCCTAACCAGATGACCCAAGTATTCTACTTCTGAGGCGCCAAAAGAACATTTAGACTGTTTCAGGAAAATTTGGTGTTGAGAGAGTAGATGGAGAACCTGATCCACATGAGCAAGATGGTATGTCCATGTTTTTTTATATATGAGGATATCATCAAAGAAAACTAAGAAAAAATGGTGGAGAAGAGGATGGAAGACATGATTCATGAGGCTTTGGAAGGTGGAGGGGGCATTACACAAGCCAAAGGTCTTGACCAAAAACTCATAGTGGCCCTCATGAGTTTGAAAGTCAGTCCTGGGAATGTCTTCCTCTTTCATATGTATTTGGTGATAGCTCGAACGAAGATCAAGTTTAGTGAAGAATTGGGCACCAATAAATTCATCCAGGAGGTCATCAATGATAGGAATGGGGAATTTGTCTTTGATGGTAACTTTGTTGAGGGCACAGAAGTCGAGACACATTTGCGAAGAACCTTGTTTATTCAGGACCATGACCACATGAGAAGAGTAGGGGCTTGTACTAGGGTGGATAACGCTTGCATTAAGGAGTTCCTGCACCATTTTCTCAATTCCAGTTTTTTTGGGAAAAGGGGTGATGATACAGACATATATTGCGAGGAAGGCCTCTAGGTACAAGGGGAATGGAATGATCATGAACACCACGGGAAGGAGGGAGTCCTTGGGGAGTGGAAAAGACCAATTGATGTTTAGAAATGATGGCTTGGAGGTCTTACGGGACCGAGTGTAGTGTACCCATTCACTACCCAGGTTCACCCAAACCTCTCCATTTACCATTCATTACATGGATTTAAAAACAAATGCATTTAACCAGAATTAAACACACTTAATTCACAGAGTAAAATATATATAAGTTACTGTTACCATTAACAAACCATAACATGCAACAGTAATTCATTTACACAGCGGAAAACATGATACAAAACAGCACAGTCATGTCAAATGTGTTAAAACATAACTCAGATTACTTATCTTTTATCTGTTGTAGCATTCACCAACCAAGTG
>SNQJ01S0001420.1:306943-342807 GCA_010110895.2 Picea sitchensis | reverse complement strand
GGTCTTATTACATCCGCCTTATTCTATTTTATTGAAAGGCCTTATTAATATTGACCTTTATTACATCCAAATATATTGGTCTACCTATGTGCGGGTTAGGACCCTAACAATTAGGCTGCACTCCACCGTCATGGTCGGGATGCACACCACCATCGGTCTGCATTCCACCATCATGGCCGGGTTGCACACCACCATCATCGGACTACACTCCACTATCATTAGGTTTCTTTCCACTGCTAGCCTCATTATTTTTGTTTCTCTCTTGATTAAAATGGAAATGAACATTCATTTATGGGTGAAATCAATCATGACTAGATTTTACACATAATCAACAGTTAAAGTCCATTGATTTTACTTACGATGTCATTTAAAGGGGAAGATTGTGTTTTCCCCATGAATTGTTGGCATTCAACCATGGCATGAAAGTCATAGATGAAACCGATTCAGAGGTATTATTATATGGTTGCAGTTTTTAATTGATCCCCCTGTATTGCGCAAGATATCAAATTTTTTTTATCGGATCCAATTAAATAAAATTTGGATGATGATAGGAATGATATGTTTTAATTACTTGGTACTTACAACTCGTGATTTTAGTTTCACATAATCACACTAGCCAAGTTTGTGTTTCTTGTGTTTTCGAGTATTTCTTTGGTTGCTTTTGATGTGTGTGGGAGCCTAGAAAAAGTTTCCAATAGGTTGTCTATCACAACTTTTATATAAAACTGACAAAAAATCTTCATATTAAATTCAAAATACGATATACCTTCCCATTTCGTGTGGCATATTTCCTTATTTTCTCATTGTATTCTCCTTTTCATCCTCGAACATATTCTTCCACTGAAACTCGAGAATCATCGGAGGATGCTCATACCTAGGTATTTTTTGCAAATGAACCCTATATTGGTCCCTCACATATTTCAAAAATGTTCCATCCAATGAGGTGAATCCAATGTTTTTGAAGCAATCATCGAACATGATTAACAAGTGCTCAATAAGTTCCTTCTTCAAACTCGGATTCTGAGCATTCCATCATGTCCGTATGGTGGGCCCAAAAATATTTAAGGCATTGTCATTAATATTCTTAAAAAAGGTGTTGTTTCCTACAAAACCATATGATCATTAATTCAAAATAATCGTACAGGTGTATGTTTCTATTAGATAATATGAATAATTAAGACATTAATAAATACCTGGGATTTTTGTATCTTGATCAGGAAAATTTTATCCTCAACCAAAAGGGTAACTGGAAGTGTTCTCTTGTTGGTAACACGTGACGATCCAGGAAAGCAGTTTGCAGAATCACCAGTTGCCTCATCTTGGCCACCATCAAGTGCTTGGTTTGTCATCCACTATGTCAACAGTGTGTCATGGGCCCCAGAAGGTCATGTCATCTCAATCACATAGTTGTCATCCACAGGTGAAGATCCAAAGAGTCTCATCGATATGTGGCTCGTGGTAGGGAGTTGTGGTGTTTGGGAATTGTTTCTACCAACACCATACTCAAGAGAAGGTTGTTCAAGTTTTTTGAATAATTACTATAAAAAGAAAACATATTTTATCCATATCATATAAAAGTAGAAAAAACAATTTCATAAATGAAACATATGTGATAAATAACCTTTTTAAAATATGTCTCTTACCACAAATAGTTTGATTCCCTCCACAAAAACTTTGCATCTTTTTTCAACCTCATATTTTGGTTCACGCGTAAACAACTAAGTAAGTTCAATGTTTTTTTTTATCACAACTCTTTTAATTGTCTCAACTGGGTCCAATTCAAACATGTGCTCATTGTTTTCAACATTGTCAAGTACATTAGGTGTCGAAAACTACATATATCAATGAAAAAACAAGTTAATTCAATTATTAAAACAATAATAAAATTAAATTTAAATGGATGTGGATATTATTAGTCGTTTACCTTCTTTGAGGCTAGTGCCTTCCCACAATCGCCCTTCCACAACATAATAAGAATTACATATTAAAATGTTACCTTATAATATGAGAAGCGTGAGATATTAATATTAATTTTAAAGATACAAAATAAGTTGTCTAAAAACATAACGCTGTTATAAATGCAAAAAAAGAAAGCATAATGAGAAAAATGCTTAAAAATGCATGAAACCGAGGCATGATGAAACATGCATGCCCAGGTATTAATACACCTGCAATTTGCATGATTCAAGTTTTTGAGGGTGAATTATATTATTTTACACTTATCTACATATTTAGTGTTGTGTATGCAAACATAAAAGTGGTTTTTGTGTAAAAGAGGCAAAATTTACCTTGTAAATTGAGAGACCGGATCAGTAGAAACTGCCCTAATGGAAATGTGTTCCCATATTTCTATGTAACTCCAAATTTAGTGATATAAGTTTTGGGGTGAATTTAATAACATTTTGAATCTATCTATATCATACAGAGTGCATTTTAAAATGAGAAAGGACTTCTCCCGAGAACCGATATTCAAGATCTTTTGTAAAATGGATAGCAAAACTATATTAGTATAAAATTCATGCCTAGGAATCATATGACCTCCAAAATGAGTGATAAAAGTTGTGGAGTTTGTATTTTATCATTTTAAATATATTCATACTTTAGTTGTGTATTTTGAAACCAAAAACTCTCTACTGTGCATAAAGGTTAAAAACTTATTTGTAAATGCAAAAAAATGCACAAAGGGAAATATGATTAAAAATTCATGAAACGAGGGCATTGTGAAAATGAACACCCAACTCTTAATACTCCTACAATTTGAGCGATTCAAGTTCCTGAGGGTGTCTTATATTATTTTACACATGTCTACATATTTAGTCTTGTGTATGCAAACATAAAAGAGGTTGTTGGGTAAAAGAGGCAAAATCTACCTTTTAAATTCAGTGACCACATTAGTAGAAAGTGCCATAATGGTAATGCATATCCATGATTCTATATAAATCCAAATTTAGTGATATAAGTTATGGGGTGAAGCTAGTAACATTTTGAATCTATCTATATCATTTGTAATGCATTTTCAAATGAAAAAGGACTTCAACTTGGAACCCAAATTCAAGATCTTTTGTAAAATGGATGGCAAAACTACATTACTATAAAATGCATGCCTAAGAATCATATGGCCTCCAAAATGAGTGATTGTAATATCCCCTTCCAATTTATCATAACAAAGGATGAATTAATAGCCTATATGATTGTTGTAGGCTCTAGTCAACAAGGAAAAGGGAGTTAAGGAGGTTATTTGGTTTCGCTAGGTTCAAAGAGTGACAAATCCTAAAGTGACATTAAATAAAAATAAATAATTATATTTAAATGAAATTGGAGGAAAAATAAAGTGAGGGTTTGATTTCGACAAAAATGGGAAATATCTAGAAGGCCCAATGAAAGCATGAATAGAGGGGTAACCCTTCTCTTTGGCATTATGATTTTCTCTCTTATTTGGAGTGCTCTTAAGTGCCAAGTGTTTGTTGGGGTTTTGACAAAACCCTTACATTGTGGTTTGGTTTCGGTGGTGCAATATCCACCCTAGCTAGACAAGGATGAGGATCCATCTGGGATATTCATTTGAGATTCATCTTGTCAGCCCTGTTTTTGTAGTTGAGGCCATGTTTTTGTAGTTTATGTCGAGGTCTGTAGTTGAATTTCTTTCTATACATGATGTTGCTTTTGTAGGAGAATTTGTTTCTGTAGTGGAAGTTGTTTCTGTAGCTAAAGAATTTTTTGCAGCTGAGTCTATTTCTATAGTTGAAGTCGTTTATGTAGTGAAGGATGTTTCTATAGCTAAATTAATTTTTGTAGTGGAGGATGTTTCTATAGTTGAGGTCGTTTCTATATCTGAAGGCATTTATGTAGCTGAGACCATGTTTCTATAGTTGAGGCCTCATTTAAGTTTCTGTAGTTTAATCCGATTTTTTGTAGCCAGGGTCGAGTTTTGCAGCTAAGGTTGAGTTACTTCTAGAAAGGTTTTTGAGTCTTAGAGAGAACTTGGAGGATGACACACCATCTACTAGAGGAGGTCATAGCATTATTTCGGGTTTTTGTTTTCATATCGAGTGTTTTGTTGCAGCTTCCATAACAACCATTAGAAATTGTATTGTTGTTGAGTTTCCATCCATAATAAAAATTCCAATGTTGTCTCTTCTATAATATGTGTATTTGCAATATGTTTGACGAAACATCCACTGGTAGAACACTTACAAACTATTTGTAGAAATTTATCAATCAACATTGTAAAATAAAAACATATGAATGCAAATTGTTTGACAAAATCACATAAACAAAAACAACACCATTGGACAACAAACACTAATATCCTAGCCTAGGACATTTGGGGATACTACAATGGTATTAGAGATGGTGATATTTCCAGCCTATGATATTTTGAGGCATTGATGCCAAGGAAAACTATAATACATTGGAAACAACCCACCCTAGGATCAGTGTTAGAAGAGGTATAAGTAGAGGGAGTTATGGGGGATCATCATGAATATAAGACTATACAATTGTTGGAAAGAATAGTTAATGGACAACAAAAATTAGCACAAGTCCTGACATAGGTCTTTTCCCGCAATCAAGCAAACCAAAACTAGGGAGGTACCAATGGGAACCATGCAGAGTCCAACCATAGAAATGGTAATACTCCTAAGGGTAGTAATACCTATGTGTTGACATAGAGTGTCTTCTAGGTAGGTATCAGAAAGGTACCCAGACCATTATTCCCACCATTCCTTCAGGATTAGCCTACATGAGAATCAGAATAACACGGGGCAGATGAAATGAACTCCTACTTGAAGGAGTATCAGTTGCAGGAAGAAGGATCCTAGTCATCAATTTCTTTCAATGAATATTGCAACCTTGGGATGAGGAACAAACCTTGGGTGGGACAGAGTCAATAGAATTTCAATATTCTACACAAATTGGGGAATATTACTATCCCATCGTTTGACGGATCTGACAGGTTCACAACATGAGCATGGGTACATAAGTTGGACATTTATTTCTAGCATAACCTAATGATAGATCTAAAGGCAGTCAATTTTTCCACCCTACACTTGGATGGAGAGGCTTAAGAGTGGTGGTATTATGGGCTATTAACATTGGGGAATTCCAACATCACATCATATGAGGATTTCACTCAAAGGTTGATGGACATGTTCGATAGGAAGGACCCTGAGATCCACTTCAGGGAGTTGTCACAACTAAGGTAGACATGTACACCATAGGCCTAAGTAAAAGAGTTTGAGTGGATGGAATTCATGGTGATTGATCCTTCTGAGCAGAGACTGGTGATTCTTTTCACATATGGCTTAGTTGAATCCTTAAAATGTTGGGTGATGTATTTTAGGCCAAACACACTACACGAAGCTATCATGAAGACCCAAGATATGGAAGACATAGTCCCCAAGAAGAAATCAACAAACAAATTTATCCCATAGAGGGGTTAGGTGTCAAAACCTCCCTAGAAGACATGGACATGGAAGGACAAGTTGGATGAGGAAACTTAGAGAGAGCTAAGGAGGAATAATCCTTTCTATAAAGTTGCAAAGATTCATGGGAGATGGGTCATCAGTGTATGGAAAACATTAAAGTCCATTATATTGAGGTGGTTTCCGATAAGGAGGATGACGATGATGATGAGAGAATTGGACATAACAGTGGGGATCCATCACACCTCCAGTATACAAAGCAGACACCATTGCAGAATATCGCTAAGGGACTTACCATTGCCACTCTTTCAGGAGTTCCCAAATATTACACCTTCAGATTTAGAGGTATTTTGTAGGGACAAAGGGTTACAACACTTATCGATGGTGGGGACACCCACAATTTCATTGATGTTTCATTGGTCACCAAGAGACAAATCCATGTAGAGAACTTTGATGGATTCAATGTGGTTGTATAATATGGGTACAATATGGAATTTATTCAGAGGATAAGAAAATCAGATGTAACATTGGGAAACTATACTTTGACCAATGATTTCTATATCGTATATTTAACGGATGCTCATGTGCTGCTAGAAGTTCAGTGGTTGTACTCATTGAGAGATATCCCCATGAATTATCATGACATGATAAATGAGTTCCAGGACAAGGGTGGAAAATGAGTCATCCTAAGAGGTATGTCGACAGGCGACCCTAGGATCATGTCAAACCAACAATGGAGGCCCTTTTTATACACAGGGATGTGGCTTGCACAACAAAGTGCTTTATCACCATGGAGAAGAAATCAAAAGATCACCATCATTACCCTGTAGATATCCAAGCCTTTCTTGGAAAGCATGAAAGAGTGTTTGAATCATTTCTAGCAGGGAGACCACCTGATAGAGGATTTGAGCATGTCATTGAGCTAAAGCAGGGATCAAATCCTGTGATCACCACATCCTACGAGAATCCAAAGAGGTTCAAGGAAGAAATAGAGGAGTGAATAAAGGAATTGTTGGAGATGGGAAATATCTATCGTAGTTCTAGTCCCTTCGCTTCATCATTTATATTGGTGAAGATGGAGGATGGAACTATGAGGATGTGCATATACTACAAGGTACTGAACAAAAATAACATCAAAAAACAATACCCAATACCTAGGATTGATGAGATAATAGACAAACTGCATGGGGAAATGTACTTCTCAAAGGTTTATTTTCAATCAGGATACCACCATATTCTGGTCGGAGTGGAGGATATCCATTTAACAACATTCAGGTGTCACTATGGGTACTATGAGTTTCTAGTCATTCCCTTCAAATTAACTAACACAAAATATTCCTTTCAGTCATACATGAATCATATCTTCAACAAATAATTGAGGAAATTTTTATTGGTGCTCTTTGATGGTCTTTTGATCTACAACAGGACGTAGGAGGAACATCTGAAGCATTTGGACAAGATTCTCACCATTATGGAGGAGCAGTCACTTTTTTCCAAGGAGGAAATGTGTGAGTTTGGGTTTACAAAGGTCCTCTATCTGGGGTAGGTGAGTGGTGTTTAAGGAGTAAAGTAGCATCGACAAAAGATCCATATACTCCTATATTGTCCCACCCCCAAATCACTCATTGATCTAGTAGGATTCTTCTGCATATAAAACTATTATAGGTTCTTTATGAAAGGATTTTCACAATCGGTTGTGTAATTGACATACCTCACCAAGAAGGGGGAATTCCGATGGTCATAGGATGCACATGTAGCATTGGACAAAATGGAGAGGGTGATGAGCACTCTCCCAGTATTAGCAGTCGCAGATTTCATGCAGGTTTTTTTCCTACAGTGTGACACATCAGGTGAGGGGATAGGAGCATTAATTATTTAGAACCAACACATAATAGATTTCAAGAGAATAATTATAAGAGAGATAAAGAAACTCTATCTGATATATGATAAGGATATGTTGGCCATCATGCATGCATTGGAAAAGTTCAAACAACACTTGGTAGGAGGATGCTTTGTGTTTAGGAGTGACCACAATAGCTTTGTAAATGTGTTGAACCTACACATAATAGATATAGCTAAACAATAATACACACATTTGTAGAGAGAGTTGGAGAAAGAAGAATAAAGAGAGAAAGAATGGAAGAATTCTCATTAACCGTTGTGAATAAAGAATAATTTACACATCATATACTCTGTATAACTCAATAAGTTCGATTGGAGGATAAAAAATGTGACGTAGTGGTGGTCTAGAGTGATCTGGATACACACCAACAGTTACAGGAGTGAATTGCCACCTAGTCTAGTCTCTCAGGCAATTACGGGAGTGAACTGTCACCTAGTTGAGTTAACTAGTCAACTAGTCTTCAATTAACTGACTGAACAGAGAGTATTGAGGAGTTAAATCAAGGAATCAAGTCTAATGTGACACTCTGGTGATGATACCAAGGCAAGGTCTAATTATCATGGTGATGATCCCAATATGGTGACAAAACCAATGCAACATCTAAACTCAACTCAACTAGTCAAACTAAAGTGTCAACTGAAAGAGAATATTCTCTAGGTGGAATATTCTCCCCTAAATTATAGGAGACTAGATAATGACTAATTATAACTAATAAACAAGGAAAAAACTTAGGAAAAAAAAATCCTAGGTGTGTGTGAAGTAACTCCAACAAACTTGAGACATTTCTTAGAGCAGCGGGACCTAAGTAAGAGGAAACAAAAATGGGTGAGTAAGGTGAAGGAATATGATTTTTAAATTCAATATGTATAGGGGAATAATAACATAGATTTTTATTCCTTATCTAGGATACCTGCAACCTTCTCCATGACAGAGATCTCAACAGACTTGAAGTCCATTATTTTGGTGGAATACTCCAAGAATACATTCTCCTATGAGATGATGGAGAGAATTATTCAGGATGATAGGTATAGGGTAGTGGATGACATCATCTACTACAAAGACATGATCTATATTGTCCTTGATTCCAAACTCAAGGATAAGATTTTGAGGGTAGGACATGACGTGCTACTAGTAGGGCACCAGGGGTATCTGAAGACCTACAAGAAGGTGAGGGAGATATTCTCTTGGTAGGGTCTCAAGGAGGATGCAGTTATTCATGTGAAGAAGTTCCTGATTTTTCAAGAAAACAAGTCATAATTTAAACATCCTATAGGATTTCTCCAACCATTTTTTATTCTAGAGCATAAGTGGGATAGCATTTGCATGGACTTCATTACAAGGTTTCCAAAGGTGTAGGTTAGGGAGTGTATCTACGTAGTAGTGGAAAGATAGACTAAATATGGGAACTTCTTATCCATTCCTTAATATTACAATGCATCTTAGGTAGAAGATATATTCTTCAAGGAGGTATTCACACTACATATTCTTTCAAGCAACATAGTCAGTGACCAAGATATAGGATTTATCAATGTGTTTTGGTAGGAGTTTTTCAGGTTATCCAAGACAAAATTTACACCTACTACTAGCTACCACCCCTAGGCAGACGGGTAGACCGAGATAGTAAAAAAATAGATTGAGGGGTACCTAAGGAACTTTGTGTCAGGACAGCAGTAGGAATGGACAGCAGATACATTTTACTCTTTGGATTTCGTCCTTTTGTAGATTGTGCAATGTTATCATTATGTCTCATGTAATATCTAGATGTGAAATTTTATTTGTATTGAACTAGCTTTAGTTTGTTCTGCATATAAATTTTCATGTTATGTTTTCATTTACTTGGTTCATTATATTTTGGTTCTGTTGATATCTTTGATTGATCGTCTATCTATTAATTTTGATTTTACATCTAATGTTGGGTAGTTGATAATACCATTTGCTGAGAGTTGGATTTTCTTTGATTTTTAGGTATTGGATATTTTAAGGTCACGTGAGATAAAATCTATTTGTCTTTCTGTCATCATAGACTTGTTCCGAAATATATAAGACTTATTTAAGTTGTTTCAGGAAGTATCGTTCTTTCTTTTGTCATAGATTATACTTGACATAGGTTAAGTGGAGTTTATACAAATACAAAAAGACGAATCTATCTTAGTATTGCCAATCAACGTTAGGTTAATTAGTTTATATTTTATTAGATTTGTTAATTTGCGAATGAATAATGATTACATCACTTAAATGTTAAATGATTTGTACATTAACGTTATATCAGTATAATCTTATTCACTCATTGTTTACTATTTCGTCATGTATAGTATAAAAATAGTTCCCTTTTATTTTTCATCTTGTTTTAATCCATTAGTTGAAAACAATCATTTTTACGAGGCTTTATTTAAACCTTGTGATTGTATATAATACTATTAGTTAAGAAATCATATCAGTGTGTTGATTGATTAAATTTTACCTTTAGTTAGTGAACATATTTTAGTTTTCTTAGGATCCTAGTTGGCTAATGGAGCCAATAAACTCGTCAGGGTATATTATCCCAAATGGTTTGGGTTAAGTAGAAAACCCCGTACCGGATCATAAACACCCGTCAATAGGTTGCGCTCATTCACAAGAAGATGATTACAATGAAGCTTTGAATTCCTTTTTACAATAAATAGGAATGTCAAAAACCCTAGACATCCAAAAACCTAACCCTAGGACATGAAGTGCCAAAAGTCATGTGGGCCTCGTTTGGGTAAGTTAATACATCAACTTCCTAGGGTCATAACTTTTGCATACGATGTCCGTTTTAGGTGCACGATAGCCTGTTGGAAAGGTCTATCTGAGGACTACCCATTTTTTTTGTAACTAGCAAAGGCAATTTCTGACTGTTACGAGCCCTAAAAACGTTGTTTAGGGCCTCAAAATGGTCCCGCAAGCTAGGGACCCAAAAACTAGGAAAAACCCTGCAAAACTGAGAAACTGCCAAAATGAACCAGTTGGAATAGGTGGGAGGCCACCGAAATCCATATGGATCAATCCTCCCCCTTTAGGAAGCAATGGTATCCATTGCATTGAGTTCCTCCTTTAGATGAGGAAATTTCTGCTGAATTTGGCCCCGGGTGAGCCACTTGCCTTGGTGCAGGAGCTGCCCTGCTTTGAAAACTCAATAAATTTGGATCATTTGTTGTCGGGAGCCTTTGACCTATGTGTCCACAATCCGATCACTGGATTCATGTTGCATGTAGTCAGGGTTGAGCTATGTTGGTGTTAACTTCTCTTCTATCTCTGAGGTGTCCAATAATGGTGGGAAATATGGCTGAAGGATAGCCACGTTGAAGGCTGGGTGCAAGCCAAGGAAAGGGGGAATGTTGAACGCAAAATCATTTTCACCCAAAACCTTGGCGATGGTGTATGGCCCATACTGCAGTGGGCGAATCTTTCGATGGGGCCCTATAAGGCAATATTTCTGCAAGTGCAACTAAACTTTGTCTCCCACCTTAAACTTATGTGGCACCCGATGTTGATCATGGAACTACTTGTATTTGGAATTGGACTTGTGTAAAATATCTTGAACCTATTGGAGGATGTGATGGATCTTCTCAATGAATTGGGTGGATTTGTCAGCTTCTGGTGTTGCAAGAGACAAGTTGAATGAGGTGTTCTCCAGGGGTAGTGCAATATCCATGGGGCCCAATGGTTGGAATCATAACCCCACCTAAAAGGGGTTGTGTCCAGTTGAGCTATGCAGGGATCAGTTGTAGATATGTTGGAAATAAGACTCTCATCCCATGGGTGGGGGTACTTGGAATTCTACATGCTCAGGTTATGTATGATCATTCGATTGATGACCTCAATTTCACCATCTGTTTGGGGGTAGAAGGCAGTGGATTTGGTGAGCTTGGTATCCAGCAGTGACCAGAGGCTCGAAGAGAACGTGCTGAGGAACCAACTGTCCCTATCTAAGATAATGGTTTGTGGGATCCAAAAGTGTACCCAAACACGTTCAAAGAAGATCTTGGTAGTGGCCTCTGCAGTGATGTTCTTCTTGCAGGTAGCCAAAATTGCCATGTTGAAAAAGTGATCAAAAACCATAAAAACACATTAATTTCCCCTTTTGGTTGACAAGAGGCCTGACATGTATTCATTGATATGGATTCCCACGGCTTGTTAAGAGTACGAAGAGGGTTTAACATGTCTTATTTCTTAGTGGTCAGTTTGGCAATAGCGTAGGTGGTGCAGGACTTGATATACTTGCCAACATCCTATTGAATTTTTGGCCAGTAGAAATGTTTTTGCAGCACTGACACTGTATTTTTGAAGCCAAAGTTTCATGCCACTCAACTGTAGTGAGCTTCCCAAATCAACTTCACGTGCTTTCTTTATGGAATGCAGAGATGGCCCAAACGAAACAACAACCCATTCATTAGATGGAAATTAGTGACCACTGAGTTTGTTCCCAACATTTGGTAGGTGGTGGAGAAGTCAGGCTTTGTCTCATAGAGGTGGGGCCATCCATAGGTATCATTTCCGCAAGAGTCTATCACCATGGTGACTGTCGCGACTAGAGGTTGGCTGAGGAAATCAACAACGTTGTTGGTATTTCCTATTTTATAATTGATATTGAGGTGAAACTGTTGTAAGTATGTGGACCACTTATGATGGTTGTCATTCTGCGCTTTGCCTTAGGTCTGCATGAACTATTGTGGCTTGTGATCAGTGTGGATGACTGTCTCCTTCTCCAGAATGTAATGTGTCTACTGGCCGCAAACTTACACAATGGAGTACATTTCTTTGTCGTAAGTAGGGTACTTACGAACAACATTTGATAGTGTCTCACTATGATATGCCATGGGGTGGCTGTGTTGAGTGAGAATGACACCCAACGCATAGTCTGAAGGATCTATCTCGATCTCAAAGGGATGTTGCAAGTACAGTAATGAAATTACTAGGGATGAGCACAAACGTTGCTTCAATTCATCGAAGTCTTGTTGTTGGGACATTCCCCACACAAATGTTTCCTTACTGCCACCCCTAGTTACTTGGTTGAGGGTCCATGCGATATGAGAGAATCCCAAAATAGACCTACCATAGAAATTGGCAAGGCCCAAGAAGCTTCGAAGCTCAGTGCATGTAGTTGGGGATGGATAGTCATGGATGACCTGGATATTGGTTGGATCCACATGCACACCATGTTGATCAACAATGTAGCCTAAGTAATGTACCTTGTCCATGCCGAAGGAGCATTTTTCCAAGTTTTCATATAGTTTGTGTTGTCGTGGGGTGTGGAGAACCTGCTGAATATGCTACAAGTGTTCCTCCCATGTCTTTTTGTAGATGAGGATGTCATCCAGATACACCACTACAAAAGTACTGGTGAAAGGTTGTTGGATATCGCCCATCATCCTCATAAAAGTTGTTGGAGCACTTGTCAAACCAAAGTGCATGACCAACCATTCAAAAAGACCTTTTGACTTGAAGGTGGTCTTCCATACATCTGTATGTTCTATTGGGAATTGGTGGTAGGCGGAATTCAGATCAATCTTACTGAAGTGTTTTCCCCCCATGAGCTGATCAAGGAGGTCGTCGATTCATGGAATCGAGTACCAATTCAAGACTGTGATTTTATTCAAGGCCTAGTAATCAATGCAGAGTCTCCAGGTCCTGGGTTTCTTCTGCACCAGTACGATTGAGCTCCCACAAGGCGATGAGCTAGGATGGATGTGCCCCTTGTGGAGCAGTTCTTGGATCTGCCTCTTGATATTCTCATTTTCTAACATGGAGTGGCAGTAAACTAGCCCATTGGGTAGTGGTGTGCCTAGGTTCATATCGATGTGATGCTTGACCTGGCAGTGCAGAGGTAGCTTGGTAAGAGAGCAGAAGATATCTGATTATTCTTCCATGACCTTATCCACTTTCTTCTGTTGTGTGGAGAGATTGGTCGCGGAGGCCATGGATGTGGTTGCGATCTTTCGCTTACTCTGAGAGAGAATCATGAACAAGACAAATTTCTCGGTCTGAGAGATGACCTTGTTGCATTGCTTAGCAGATATCAAGGAAATAAAACTAGGAGAGACTGCCTCCGGTATCCTCTACAATTTCCTATTAAAAGTAATAATAACACTATGAGGCCTAGAGTCATGTACAACATGAGGTTTCCATAAATAAGGTTGTCCCAAAAGAAGATTACAAACTTCGAGAGGAGAAACATCACACAATACCTCATCTTTGAAGGGCTTGATGTCATACGACAGTCGACACTGTTGGTTGATGTGGAGATATCCTTGCACCCTCTAATCCCTCCCTTACTTTCGATCCTTCTCGGTCTATACATCAACAAAAAAAATAACAGGTAGCTCAACATTTGCTCCACACTTTAACTTAGTGCCATAATCAGGTAGCAACTACATTGTTAGCAGTCAAGAGCATGCAAAACAGAGGCAGGATACACATCGTATGCCCTTGTTCCTTCAACCTACTCAGCATGCTAATAAAATTCTCGACTCTGAGACTAGGACAAATCGTCAACAACAATATGTTTCATATCTTGTCGATAGAAATGGACAAATAACATCTCAATAAAAATGAATGTCTACCGAGACAATGAAGCGCAAATTTCCTCATTTGTTGGTGGAAGCACAGATGTTTCCAAATTTAAACAGGGAGGAATTGAGCCACCAGGAGGGGTCACCCCCTCCTTCGCCACTCATGATGATAACGTTTAGTATGTTGTCAATAATGTCTATTGTTGAATTATGTCGCTAGTCTTGTTGAGTAGGGCACTCCTCAATAAATGTTAGCATGTTAATTTGTGTAATCTAGATCCGAAATGGTTTATCTATGGTTTATCTCTCTTTTTATGTTTTGTAAATCAATCTGTATTTTGCATGTCTTTTTCTGGATATACACTTGTAAGGACATGATGTATTTAAAAACAACAAAATTACGAGGAAAGTCATTAGACGATAGAATATTTTTATCTCTAACATTTTTCCATTTTATCCATCTTAATATATATTCTGAAGTTCTAATTTAAAAAAGGAATGTGCACTTACTTTAATGATATGAAATTATTAGTTAAAAACATGACTCACTTAAATGTAATTATAAAAAGAAACCTTAAAAAATTGATGAAGGGTATGATGTTCATTTCCAAGCTTACTATACACTTCAATTATTTTATGTGAATCCTAAAAATTCTTATACTTTGTGTTTTTCCAATTTTTTATTCCCTCGCAGCAAGAGAAAACCTTAAAACTGTAAATATACACAAAGTTTCATAATATAGAATTACTAATTAAAAAAAAATGAAACCCACTATTCCACTTGTACAAATTTAAATGTAATTGTGAAAGACATCTTAAAAATGGAAGAGATATGATGTTGATTAGCAATGTTACTTTATACTTTTCTTTCTTTCATTCATTTTGAGATATAATGAATAATTAATTAATTAATAAACGAACATTATAGTTATACCCCTATCTACTTTATTTGTCAAAATTCACTTGGGTTGAAATTGTTATTTATTTGTTCACCTAAGATATAATGAATTAACGTTATAGTTATACACCTACCTACTTTATTTGTCAAAATTCACTTCATGTGTTTTCTATTCAGGGTTGAAATTGACTCCATCATAGAAGAATAGATTGCAAAACATACATGTGAACGCATTGCAGCGTTTGCGTTTTGGATTGGTGTGGAGAACATTCACTTTTCTAGAAGAATTTGCACTCTAGACTCTTGTGGATGGAGTTGATTTTTGTTAATTATGAAAAGACTAAAGCACATAAGGTTCTTTGTACCGAAAACATGCGCAAAGTTAATGGAATAGGATACATTTTAGGACTGAATGCCCGTAGCGAGAGATCTCTGGATGCTTCTCGGGTTCCGTCCCTATGACCTACTTTAGCGGTAAGGAATTTTTTTACTTTATGGAAATTAAAGCAAATATGCCCACTTTTATAAAAGTAAGTTGGCTCCATTCACGCATTTGAGGAAAAGATGCCAATACCTTTGACTCGGAGCATAATATTTACGAAAGCAACGCGAACGTTTTATGGCAATTTCCGAAGTGTATTTCCTGACATTTTCGGATTGCCCACCTATGAAGATATCCACTACCATAATAAAAAGCATATATTCACCGGGCATATTATTTACAAAAGCAACGCGAACTTTTAACAGGAATTTCCAAATTCCCTTTCTAGACATTTCCACATTGCCGAGCTATGAAGAAATCCACTTCCTTATGAAAAGAAGCAGATATTCCAGTAATTCATGGAGTCTGTGGGGATTCTGGAAGCCTATAAATTCCAGATTGGCACATTGTCATGTTGATGTATTGAAGCACTCGATCAATCCTCATCTTTATCTCATCTGCGCTTCCGTTTTGTTGGTCTGAATCATGCCAGTTGAGGAGCAGCTATGTATTAGGAAGGCGCCCCGCAGCAGGACTCATTGTATTCATTACAAAGTATTACAGAAGGAGGCACATTGGATTCCTGGAGATGCTCTCTTACCATCCAGGTTATGAACTTACTCAATGGCCGGAGTGATTGCTTGATCAGGACTTAGTCCATTCTAAGTGTAAGAATTAGCAGGTCGTTAAGGATATGAATGCGTTTTTTTTTATGATTCATAGCAGTAGAGTAATGTTATGTGTGTTGGTAGCTTATTCCTGCCGAGAATAGCCCCGTTCTACCCACCTGAAAGATTCACGAGGCAGATTAGAAAGCCTGGGATGGAGTAACTAGTCATAATTGTTCTTTGGTTTCTTCTCAAAGTCCGTCGTGCATGCTATCCTGAATTCATCATAATGTGCCATGCTAGTCTCATCAGTGGCAACAGTTTTCCTTGTAAGTTCAGTCTTTGATGAATTGTCAAGGATGGAATCATAAGGTTTCTTGCTGGTGGAAGATTCTGGTTAAATTTCATAATAGGTAACCTAGAAGTCGTATTCATGTGAATAGAATTGACAATCTTAAGCTGGAGTTGGCTTTCCGCGGTGGCTTGATGCAGAGGAGGAAGAGCAGGTGAATCGAGGCTTCGTGAATAAATTAGTTAAAAGATTTAAACAGAAAAAACAATAATATATTTAGGAGGAATATTGATGGTTGCAGTTCTTGTGGTCTCTTTGAGTAGACGTACTATATTGATGGTTGCAGTTCTTGTGTTCTCTTTGAGTAGACGTACTAAAAAAAATACGGCGTGTTTGACGGACCAAAGTTTTAAGGGCCTCATAATAGATCCAAACCCTAAAGAAATCTCTAAACGACCTGAAACAATACTTGATATAATTTTTTTGCTTGGATTCAGACGAGAATGGTGTGTGCAAAGAGTGAAGAGAGATATTTCACAGTCCGAAGCTATTCTCCAGGACACGTATTTCAGTGATGGGAAATCTTGTATCGAATGTATCGACAGAATTTTCAGATGTGTCCGACAAAATTTTCACAATAAATAAGGTCTCAGGTCTCAGGTCTCGTTTAATCAAAGAGGACAGTGAAATGCATATAGCTTTTCTCATATCTTATCGAGATGGCATGTTTTATAATTTATTTTTTAATAATCCAAATTTTCTTTACAAAGAATTAGAAAAAACTAATATATTAATTTTTTATTATGTTTTATTTCTTTTAATATGCTACAACAATTTCTAACCGATGAGAAATACAACTATGCTTATATAAACAAATCGATTGTGATCGTTACATTTAGAAAACTAATTATGTCTATAGGATAGATAGGTTGTGTATTAATCAACGTTTTCATCATAAATTTCAATTTTAAAGTTGACTGTTGGTATATTTTTCGTTAATAAATAAATGAAATTTTGATAAATTAATTTTAAGTTTATATATTACTTTTTTACATTTATTAAATAAAATTAAAAAATTACTTACTCACCACCAGATTACCACGTTCACTAATTAAGATTTACTCACCACCAGATTACCACGTTCACTAATTAAGATTTGATTATACTTAAAAGAATGATAAATTCAGAGGTGTGACCTGGCACAGATTTTTCATGCCTGCGATTATGTTTCATGAACTCATGCCTGTGATTATGTTTACATGCGTGCGATAATGTTTCATGCCAGCGATTATGAACTCGTATTTTTCATGCCTGCGATTTTGTTTCATGAACTCATGCGTGCTATATTGTATACATGCGTTCGATTATGAACTCATGCCTGCGATTATGAATTTATGATGTCAAAATAGTAAGACGGGAGGCTCTTTCGGAACCATCAGGCACCCTGATGAGCTCGCACATGGGGTCAACAATGGTCTCGACATTGCCATCAGGCTGCTGGAACCCATTACGATTTCAGACGCCGATGTCTATCTGGTACGTTTCAGTTTCTAAATTCTGTTTTCTTGGGGTTTTGGCGGTTAGGGTTTGTGTAGGTGATAGATTTTTGGGGGCTTTTTGAACTGCAGCTAGCTCGTGTTATAGCCTTTGAAATTACGGAAGGATCGGATATTCCTTTCCATCTAATTGGACCAGCCATAAAGCTTCATCTATTTTAATGCAGAATGTGTGGGCGGTGATAGTGGTTTAGGTTTTTGGGTGTGTTTGGTAAATATTTCTTTTGATGTCATATTTATTTGATGATAATTTGCTTCTGTTGTGAATTTATGATAAATTTGAATATGTGCTCCTCTTCTGGTGTGCAAGATAAACTTGAGTCTCAAGAGGAGGGATGTTGACTCCAGTAAAGGTTCGATCAGTGACATTGTATTATTTAGAATTGCTTGAGAATCCCCTTTCAAAATATCTAATCTCAAGTTTGCGGTTCCACCTATATTTGATCCATTCCATGAGCATGTTCAAAATTGAAACTCTAAGGTACCTTGCCTTATTAACAGAGCCACATAATTGTGGCTGATGAACGCCTACAGTCAATTTAGGCAATTTACATTTGCTGTACATTTTGTATGAGAAAGGGTGAACATTTATACATTTTGTATGAGAAAGGGTGAACATTTATAAAATTTGATCATTAAATTGATACAATTGTTAAATCTAATATAATCTTAATTATTTTAATTATATATTGATTATTTTCAAATCTTTATTTTAATATAATTTTAATTTTAATATAATCATTTTAATCATATATTAATTATTTTCAAAATTTACTCATATAATTTTAATTATATATTAATTATTTTCAAATCTTAATTTTAATATAATCATTTTAATCATATATTAATTTATATTTTTTTCACATTACTTTCATTATTAATTAGCACATAATATAAATTTATTTATAAAATTCAAATGATATGTAATTTATGTGTGTGCATTGTATTTTTTTGTACATATACATTATTATTAATAATTGTATTAGAAAGCTAAAAGAAATAAGTGAAATAAGTTAGAGTAAGAAGGTAAGGGCTAGCCCCGGATGGGGTGACATGTGGCACTCCTGTGACACTGGACTTAGCACTAAGCCATGGCATAAATGCCGATGGCCGCCACCCACAAGCTCGCATTTACGATGGTGAACGGCCATAGCTGCAGCTATACGACGGAGGGACACCTCCCTCGCGCAATCTCTCTCGCTCACAATGCACTCAGCATGACAGGGTTTAAGGGGGCTCAGGCGACTTCGGCCTCTGGTAATTTTCTTTCTTATGTGCCTGGACAGAACGGGACTGCTCCTGCTTCGACTCTCCTCTTCGCATGGGCACTCTGGTGCAGTCCTGCACCCCTCTCGTCCTGGCTCACTCCCATCTCGTTGCATTTTGGTGAGGAAATTGCCGGCATTTTTCTTTTTTATGTGCCTGGACAGAGTCGGTCTGCTCTTGCTCCAGCTCTCCTCTTCTTCCGGGATCCCTGGTGCAACCCGACATCCTTCTCGTCCTGGCTTATTAACTTCTCGTTGCAACCCTTCTGTACATTCATCTATTCCCCGACAACTATGGCCAGAAAGCAGGGCAGGCCTCGCCGCAGCTCGGCCTGGTATGCCCACAAGGCGCAGCAGCAAAGGAAAGAAAAAGTGGAGCATGCTCTGGCAATGGCGACCTCCATTCTCCGGAAGAAGGCTCGGGCTGAGAAATTGGCATTGCTCGACATCATTGCGGAGACGGGAGCCGGTTGCAGTAGCGAAGCCATGACAATTAAGCCGGGAGACAGGAAGGAGGCTGGGGCTAAGGACACATTCCCCACCTGTTACGTGGAAGAAGATCCATTCATGGAGGACCTGTCGACTACCCAGAAGCCTCGCGCCATGGAGGCGACTCACCGGGATGACATCAGCCCAAATTTCGCTCTGGGAGATGATATTCCCGGCTGCATTGTAGAGGAAATTCCCTGGCCGGGTGACTACAGCCCCACCAACCATGATATGCAGGCAACCAGAGCAGATGTGAATGCGGACAACAATTGCTTGGCGAGGAAGGATGAAGTGGATGGTGCAGAGCAGATGGAGTTTGACGTTGGTATTGGAGTGACCATGGAATTGAGGGATGTTCCCCTCAACGACGTGGGTGATGGTTTGCATGGCTCTCTCCTCTGTGCAGAGCATCTGGCTCTGGTGTTCGAACTCTGAGGCCACATGGCAGACCTGGAGAATAGAGCCCTTCTCATGGGCCAACGTCTGGACCTGCTCCTTGATGTGTATTCCAATGTTCGAGCTAAGCGGAAGTGCCCTCTCTGCGTGCAGGCATTTTCCATCCTGGCTGGGTCCACGTGGCATACAAGCAAGGGCGACAGGTCACCGGGTATCTAGGTCTTTATGCTTTTCTTCGTTCTTAGTTTTATCATGCTACTGTTTTATGCCCATTTGGACTATAGCCATATGTCCTAGTTTCCTACGGGCAGGACAAATGCTACTTTGTTTCCTGTTTTATCATGCTACTGTTATATGCTCTCCACTTATGCTGGTGTCCGGTAATCGACAACATTTTTGGTGATTCAAACATATATCACTGTATATTTTGTCAAAGTTTTTTTCGATAATTTAATATAGCAGGTTCCACTTTTTTACTTAAGGGCTAAGAATTGCAACATAATAATTAAATAAAATGTATGCAAAGTTGAGTTATTCTTCTTAAGTTATTATCAATAATGTCAAGTACTATATGTATTTTTTGTATGGTTTATTTTTACATTATTAGTATCACTTCTTCTCTCATAAATTTGAATCTTAAACTAAAACATAACCCTAATCCTAAATACTAACCTAGATCATTTATTAATATTAATATTTAATCATCATATATTAATAATCCTAATATTCAAAATAATATTATTAATAATCTTAAAAGTAAGTAATATTCCTAAATACTAACCTTAATCATTTATTAACATTAATATTTAATCATCATATATTAATAATCTTAATTTTCAAAATAATATTATTAATAATCTTTTTTTTGTAAATGAAGCCAATGGAGACCTTCATTATCAAAAAACCCGAGTATCACGATTGTGAGTGGTATCCCCGACTGTCCGCTTGAGTAGGGAACAGGGCGGTTGGGTTCCACATTCCATATGCAGTTTAAGTAAAAAAGAAATATCATCGCACACCCTGCCCGAGGGAAACCAGGGCGGCAGTGCCATTAAGTTTCAAAAAAGCGATCATGTCTAACCGAACTACTACTGACAAACTAGACCGAAATGACAAAGAAAACTGCTAACCAGAACTTCTGCTGAGTGGTGCACTCTTGCTCGCTCGCTTGGAACTTGCACGCTGCCATCCTGTTGGAATCAAATACTCATGTGTGCATGTTGGACACTGCTTCTTCAGTAGCATTCTTGAGTCTTTGCCGAAGAGCATTTCTCAACTGGTCCATCTCAGCTATTCTAAGGCGGTCATCAGGCATGCTACGGGGTTCAAAGAGACTAGAGGTAGGTGCGGAGATTCTGAGGTGGCTGGTCCATCCCTTTTACTGATGTTTGTGAGGTCCCTCGGGCTCGAGTGCTCTACTGTGACTGCGCTGGGGTCGCCGGGTGGTTCCTCCTCCTTCATCTATTCTTTGGCGTCGTCGGGTGGGTCCTCCTCCTCCGCAGTGAAAGTGGGCGAGTGCTCTTCCACGATCTTTGCATCTCGAGGGTGGCTGTCCGGTGCGTGTGTTGGGTTAAGGGTGTTCACCCTAAGAGGGTGGCTTTGGTTTCCCACATCGAGTTGATTTCCTCCACGATGTGTATGGGAGGCTGACCATGGCCTTCTCCTTCACCCTCATGGATGCCGGTGTAGGATCTTTCTCAAAATCTTTGGATGCACTTTCGCTGGATTGAGCCACGCAGAGAACATCCCGGTGACACTTACTCGAACACGGGCATGATGACACGATCTAAAGAGCTGGGTATAGGGTGGGGCTGAAGTTTCGGGTCGGGTATCTCCTTTGCTTTCCTGGCTGGGGGTCTGCTATACTGCGCGGATGGAATGAGCTCTGCGCGAGAGTAATACACCTCTCCCCTGTCTCTTGTCATCATAAAAATGCACATAACTACACTTGCAATCGCCATTAACGGCAGGTCGATGGTGCTCTGCTGCTTGGTACCACTCTCGTGCATGAGGGGGCTCTTCACCTTAAAGTGGCTGGTGTGAGCCATGGTTTAATTAATTCTCGATGGGACTGCGCCAGTTGATGCCATAAATTGGCATCCCGACAGCCTTCCTCGTGTCCTCGTTGGTAACAGCACTATTCGGGGAATAATATTAATAATCTTAAAGAAGACAGAGTGTATTGTTAATGTTTAAATGTAATATATTATTAATGTTTAAAACTAATGTAATATTAATGTAAACAAATAATGTTATATTATTAAATTATTAATAATATAATGTGATAATATACTAGTAATGTAAAACCCATTAATGGTAATCCGAGGAAATAAAAAATTTACCAATAAAATAATAAATAAATACTAAATAAATATAGTAATAACAAGCTAATAACAATGAATAAATATAGAATAATATATTAATAAAGTACTAATAAATGGGAATAACATGGCAATACTGGGGTTTACACTATTTATTGGAAGTAATAAAATAAATATAGAATAATATAGTAGTTCTAGGTTTTGGTATTTATCAAGTAATAAATAAATATAGAATGAAATAGTAATATTAGATTTTTACTATTTTTTCCAAGGAAAATAATTAATAAGGTTGAATAAATTTATAAATTATAATTTATTAAAGTTCTACAAAGTTCAATAATTAACATTTTAAATTTTAAAATTTATGTTTAAAAAATTATTTTTTGGTTTTGTGATTTAAATGGATAGATTTAATAATTTTAGACAACTTAAAATAAAATAATTAAATATTTTCTTTATAAACTTTTCTTATTTTAAATATAAATAATTATGTTTCAACAACTGTAACGGTGGTTTATGGTGTGATATTAATTTTGGTCAAGTACCATGATTAGCAAATGTTACATTAATGACGCATTAATATTACAATAATGTTAAATTAGTGATATAATAATAATATTACATAAATATAATTTTAATAATGTTACATAAATGTTAATATGGGTTGAAGATCTTTCATTAATAATTTTATGTTAACAATGTGACATTAGTTTTAATAATATTATGTGAACATAATGTTAATATTGACTAAACAATAAATATAATTATGGAGGAAATGAGTGAATTTAAAATCTTTATTATTACAATCAATAAAACATCATTTGCGACAAATCTTTATGGAAAACACCAGTTATAGTGTTTGAGATACAGTTAATTAACTGTATTGGTTTGACAATTTATTTTATTCTTAAAATGGAAGAGACAACCCAATAATTATCAATATGGATCCATACATTCAAGTTATTCATCTTATAACATTTAAAATGTCACAATATGGCTTAATTTTAATTTTAATGTTTACTTCTTATTTTATGAAAGTGAAACTTAATCTCTAGCATTTTTACTCCTTAATTCAATGTCATCTTCTTGTATGTCTAAAATATCAATGTCAACCTCCTTAAAATCATTTCCCCTCTAAGTATTTCTTGACTTACTCTTCAATGTAAGCAGACCAACTTCAAACAAAACTATATTTCTCTTAACAAACATAGTAATATTGAAATGTTATTATACAAAGCTTATCCCAACTTTTGCGGCATTATGAACATAGTAATGTGTCTTGGTAGAAATAGTAATGTTGAAATGTGATGAACATAGCAACATTACTATGCCACATAATGTATTAACCATGTTATGTAACCACTTACTAATTGTATTAATATTGGCCGTTTGCAATGCGTCGTGCCCTTGCTTTTTGATATAAATTACGCATTGTTTATATCTTAATTTTTACTTAAAAGTGGTTTGTTGTTGGCATTACTAATTGGCATATTAATAATTTTATGAGGTTAACATAATGTATTAATAATTTCCCAACATCGCCTTGTGTGAACATTTCTATTTGCCATGTTACCAACTTTTTGAACATGCAATGTGACAAAAAAAATATTGATGCCACATTATAGCGACCATTTTCCCAATGTTACAAAAGTAAAAGATGATTCTACATTATGTCAAGTGTTTCCAAACTTGTTGCATTGCTGTGATTAACATTTCCCTATGTAGCATTATGACAAACATTTCCCAGCGTCGAAATGTGACGACCATTTCGCAATGTCACATTTGTGGCGAATGTGTTTCTCATCGTCACAATGTGACTGAACATTTCCCCTTTGTTATCAATATTGTCCTTAGGAAAATATAAATCATTGTCTAAAATGTAAAACATGATTCTATACATCTAATTGTGACTAACATTGCATTATGATGAACATTTCCCTCACAGCATTATTATGAACATTTCTCAACGTTGCAATATGGCTGACCATTTTCCAAATGTAAGCATTGATAAGCGTTCCCATCGTCCTGTGTGAAGAAAATTTATCTTTGTTATCAATGTAGGAAAAATATAAATCATTCTCTAAGCGATTAAAACATGATTCCCTTTGTCTCATTGTCGCGACAATGCCAAATGTAAGCACTCTAATGAACATTTCCCAATGTCGGCGATGTGATGAACATTTTACGTCGCGTCATGATGTGATAAAAGGTTTCCATACGACTCCCGTACTGACCATTTTCCCGATGTCGCCAAAGGTAAAATGATTCTGCTTGTGTCCAAGGTTCCAAACGTGCATTAGCGATGGGCAAACCATTAAGCATTTGTGACAAACATTTCCCAATGTGACAATGTGGCGACCATTTCCCTAGTATCACATTGTGACGAATGTTTCACATCGTCACAATGCTTGGCCGAACATTTTCCAACTTTTTTTTTTATCAATGTCCTTGGGAAAAATATAAATCATTGTCTAAAAGTAAAACATGATTCCATACATCTCATTGTGACTAGCATTTTCATTTCATTATGATGAACATTTCCATTGCATTGGTAACATTTGCATTATGATGAACATTTCCTTTAGCATTGTGACGAACATTTTCAACATGCATTGTGATGAACATTTTCCAATGTCGCATTGTGATGACCATTTCCCAATGTCGCATTGTGGCCAGAGCGTTTTCCATCCATACAATGTGATGAACATTTTCCTTTGTTATCAATGTCCTTGGGAAGAAATATAAAATCATTGTCTAAAAAGTAAACCACGATTCCATACATCTCATTGTCACTAATATTTCCATTACATTATGATGAACATTTCCATTTAATTTAACATTTGCGTTATGATGAACGTTTCTCGATCACATTGTGATGGACATTTCTCAACGTCATAGTGTGATGAAAATTTCCCAACATCAAATTGTGACGAACATATATAGACATCACATTGTGACGAACATTTCCCTTTTGTTATCAATGTCCTTGGGAAAAGTATAAAGAAATCGTTGTCACAAAAGTAAAACATGATTCCATACATCTCATTTGTGACTAACATTTCCATTTCCATTATGATGAACATTTCCATTTCATTGTGACTAACATTTACATTGGATTATGATGAACATTTCCTTACATCATAAATAGACATTTCCTAGCGTCGCAATGTGATGACCATTCCCAATGTCACGAGCATTGTCCAACGTTACATTGTGATGAACAACTCTCAATATGATTTTCATTGTCATAAACATTTCTGGTTGTCATATTAGGCTCATATATATATAAATATATATATATATATATATATATATATATATATATATATATATATATATGCTCATTACCATCGAGGCATAGTCATTGTCATGTGGTCATCATCAATTTAAGGTTAATTAGGTGATGGTGAAGCATAAGATATCACTCTGAACCATCATCATTATCATGGTGATGGCCATGGTCAATGTTTTCTATTTATGTAATCATGTATTATTAATGTATTTGTACTTTGTGCGCTGTATATTTATGTAATCATGTATTATTAATGTATTTGTACTTTATTACTTCAATATATTAATGTACTATTATAAATTAAATATTTTTTAATGTTTTAATGCTTTATTAATGTATTAATTAACAATACTTTATTAATGTTTTAATACTTTAGTAATGTATAAAAAAATTATTAACACATTAATTTATTAATTAAGAATATATTAACTATAATATATTTAAACACAATAATAATGACTTAATATGCTATTATAATTTATTACTTAATGTATTTGTTAGTGTTTTATTAATACATTAATTAATAATCTATAAATATGTTATTTATAAAATATTTTAACCTTATAATAATGAGTTAATACATTATTATAATATATTAATTTGACTGATATATTATTAAAGTATTGATGTATCGTTATTTTATTAATGTTTTACATTATTATTGTATAAATATTTTATTAATGTATTAGTACTTTAATATAATAGTTTTAATATAATAATTTAATGTATTTTTTATTACTTTAATACTTTTTTAATGTATTAATGTTTTATTCATGTATTACCTTTTTATCAATGTATTACTTTATTAATGTATACTAATGTATTAATAATAATAATATATTATTATTATTTTATAATAATGTATTACTTTAATATTAATACATTATTAATAGAGTATTAATACATTAATAAGATAAGATATTAATAATACATTATTAAAGTATGAGTTAATATACTATTATAATTTATTATGTAATGTATTTTGTTAGTGTTTTATTACTACATTTATAATAATGAGTTAATACATTATTATAATGTATTAATAATATATTAATATTTTAATGATGTATAGATACTTTTTTAATATATTAATTCTTTATTAATGCTTTAATATCAATAATTATGTTTTTATTGATAAAATATTTACTATGTTAATGTATTTAATGTATTAATACATTAATGTATTTAATACATTAATGTATTTAATACATTAATGAATTTAATTTATTTAATATATTTAATACATTA
The DNA here is from genome assembly GCA_010110895.2 of Picea sitchensis. Classification (NCBI taxonomy): domain Eukaryota; kingdom Viridiplantae; phylum Streptophyta; class Pinopsida; order Pinales; family Pinaceae; genus Picea; species Picea sitchensis. The sequence goes on along the minus strand of SNQJ01S0001420.1, from coordinate 316,105 downwards.
ATGTATTAATGTTATTTCAGGTATGTTGGTCGTCAACTAGCAACAACCACTTTTATGTAAAAATTGGTTGATATACATCGATTGCCATTAATTTAAAAAGGTGGAAAATGACGTCGACATATATCAACCACTTTTTATATAAAAGTGGTTATTGCTAATTGTAGCCTAGGTTAACTCATGAAATCTTTCTGTATTGCTTGGATCGCAAAAATCATCATAATATAATAATATAATTATTTTGTAATTAATAAAAATAACTTAAAAAATTGTTTTATATATAAAAAAATTATTATAATAATTTTTTTAATTATATTAAAGTATAAGATTTTTAAAGTTAGTTATAATATTAGCTAATTTTTTGGATAAGAATTATTTATGAAATGTATGTGAAATTTTGAAATGTTCAATATTTTTAATGGACCTTCAATCATTATTGTTATGAATTTTTTGGATAAAAATTATCTCTAACATTTTAAAATGTTCAATGTTTATAATGGATATTTCTTTCACTATTGTTATGTTCTTGATGATAATGATTAGAATGTCCACTCAAAATCTTAAATATTGCAAACCTTCTCACACAATTCTTATCTATAAAATTTAGTAATAATAAATTAATAAAATGAATTATTTTATTATGTCGAAAAGCGTACATCTATTGACAATGGGCACATTTAATGATCTTTTAACATTAAATCTTAATCTTTTGGCCAACAATTGAAAATGCTGGCATATTCTTAGTCGTCCTCCCAAATCAATGGATGAGATTTATTGTTCATGACTTCTTTGTATTTATGAGTGAATGTGTTAACATGTTTACTTTTTCACATTTACCTAATCATATTAAGAAATTACTGTGAGACCATATGCTTGCCACATTAAGATGATTAACAAGAATTAATATGTATGCAAAATTTTGTTGTCACGTTTAGATGTTTAGCAGACACTACCTAAAATGGATTGCACGTATAACTGTTGGAATGTGAACTAGACTGAGTTGTGAACCGTGACCACGTTTCGCTGATCGATATATTTTCTGCCGTTTCATGTTATAGCCGTCATAAGTTAATTCGTGATGCTTGGCTTTCGATTTGTGTGATGCCTGGCTTTGGCTTTTAATAGTGTTCACTTGATGCATGGGCAATGGTGTTCGCCTTCAGACGTACATCAACCACGAGTTTAAGTGGCTACGCTAGTTATTTAAAATATTAAACATTAAAAAATCAATTTTGAATAAAATATTAAATTAAATGTAAATAAAATCGTCCACATGTATAGTCCTGGTCTTTGTCTTTACAAGTCCACATTATTTACTCCATCTTCTCTCGAGAAGAGCTCGTCCTTGTCCTTGTCTTTACAAGTCCACATTGTTTACACCATCTTCTTTACGAGTCCACATTATTTACTCCTTCTTCTCTCGAGAAGAGCTCGAGGGTAATCGTCTCAAACAATGTGAATGGAGTTGAATGAGAATAAGAGGTCACTAGCATGGGCTTAATCTGTATTATGAGGTATTATAAGTTTAAACTAAGCTTTTAGTGTGTCAAAATGTATGAGTTATGAAATAAATAATAGGAAAATAGGAATGTGGGGATTTGTTTGCAACATAAAATTTTAAAGATACTTTAATTATTTTTTTAAGAATTTTTTTTAGTTTAATTGTTTTATGGAAAAATATTATAAATTGACAAAAAAAAAATTATAATTCAATTAAAAATGTGTAAAGAGTGTTTGGAAGTAATGATTGAAGTGGAAAACAACATAAAATTGTATAAATTGATAAATGAAGTACACAATGCTACACTAACTACATGTTGCAAGTAGCATCTATCCAAAAACATATTATTCGTAACCTAATCATGCATAACCTAGTTTATAAACAAAAGAAACTAATAACCCTAGAAAGTAAATAAAGCAAAGTACAAAATGTTTCTATAGTGTATAGTATCTTTGGATATAAGTTTGATCTCTAAGTGGTGAATACCATAGTCTATGAATGACTGCAAGGAATGCCTAAATAACCAAAGGGAATGCCTAACTAACCAAAGGAATGTGATAGAGAGGAAATGAAGAAGGATAATACCACAGATGATAGCCCAAAGAAGTAGTTTGCTTCATGATTAGAGGAGAACAAGACAATGAGTTTGTCTCATGATGAGTGAAGAGTGTTGTTGAGCCATGACTATGATTTTAATTGTTTCAATCATAATTTCAATCTTATTTGGAATTTTAATGAATGCTAATAGATCTATAATGACCACCTTCCATCTAGAGCTCAAATGACCAAGGGTGAATAATTACTAGCTATTAGCCATTGTTGTTATTATGAATCCCTTGTAACCGACAATTATCTCTCCATTCTTATTATTGGCATTATTGTTGACCGATGTATTTACTGTTGAGTGAATTTTGAAGGTGGATTCGTTTTCGAGGAGGCCTTGTACTTCCCATGGACCATTGACAATCCCTACAACCTCAAAAAAAATGTACATGACCCTACTCACTGTACACATTAGTGTTAGGTCGTGCATAACTCACGATCACTTTATTCCTCTTCCACAAGTCATGTTATTGGTTCTAATTTACTAGATTGTTAATTGAATGTAACATTGGTTGATTTACAATGCCCATAAACCCACAAAAGCTAATTCACGTTGGTTGCATCATTGGCTCACCATTTGCCAAGACATGACTCTCTCCAACATTTGAATTCCAAACATTTTTATAAGTTGCCTTTGGGATAAAGTGCTTTTATTGTGTTTGGTGTAAACCATAATCTACAACCCCACTTACCTCTAATGAGGGCCCTAGCATGGTAATTAAATACATTGCATATGAACATGAAAAATCATATTGCAACAATGGATATGCTATCGAATCGCATTTGTAAATGAGAGCTCTCTATGCACCACTAGATTGTAGAGTGCATTGTTATCTGTGTTCACAAAATTGTAGAGAGAGAGAAAACCATTGGTTTTCGAGCCTCCACCAAATCTGGAATAAAGTTCATTCATGCTTTTCTTGTTGGAGTATGTATCATAGTTACCAAATTCGGTCGAATAACCTTGAAGAACTCGTAAATTCGGAAATTCGGTTCGATTCAGCCACTAATAGGTCAAATTTGATTTGATATGAGTTAAAATCGATATCAAGGGATTTTGTGGGCATTCATTTTGACACCAAATGAGTTCGAGTGGGAATTTAGTTGATTTGTTACTTGAACTCGGAAAACAAAATTGTTACAAATTAAAACACTATCATACCAGGGGAAATGAGCAACTTTGACCAAGGGATATGGAGCAGGGGGGATAGGCCTAGTGTTGATCATCTGGTTGTTATTCGAATCCTTGCCCTGTCATCTTTCCTTTACTAAATTAAGAATCTATACTTTGGGGTTACTTAGTGTTTGAATCTCTGGTCCAAGGAGGTGTTTGACGACCTCCTTACATACATTTTTTCCCTTGCTAACATAGAGAAGGTGGTTTTTCATGTTAGAGATAATGCCTAATTAATGCTACATACTAGATTTTATGGATTGGATTGGGTTTGCAGGAGGATGTTGAGAGATTCTCTAAACCTCTCCCTCCAAGAGTGCAATAAGTTGTATCTCACAACACTTATTTAAGTGTGATGTGTCTTTTTTTATTGTGTGCAATACAAATTATCATTTATGTATTTATGTGATATGGCTTCTCTCCATATTCTCAATTTGGTATCAAAGAAGGTATGGGATCCAGGAAAATGAGAGGTAGTATTTTGTAGATGTAGAGTAGATTTGTGTGAGTAGATATAGATTAGTAATAGCGCACGTGAAAGTTTTTTTTGTATGAGAGTGGATTAGTTTTATGTTTAGCTTATTGTTAGTATGGATATTGTTGTGTTATGTCTACCTTTGCAGTGTGCAGGTTCACGAAAGTTTGGATCACTATCTTTCTGAGCCCACGAGTCATACGAGTCAATAAGAGGCACACTACCAGTGTGAAGATCAGCCAATATGCGTATGAGAAGGAGCCTATGCTGCTAGAGGAAGGGGCCATAAGGAGGAGTTATCGGACTGTAGAAAAGAAGTTGTTGTAAGATTGATTTATGCAGCATGGATGACGATCACTGCAAGAAACCACTTCCAAACAAACTATTGTTGAAAGAATAGAATTGTGCACTGCATAGTTTTCTGGTAGAAGTCAATAGATTAACCGTCGCTACTGTTCATGGAAATTCAAAGATGTCGCTAAATTCATGTGGGTCTTTCCTTTGGACTGTTCAAATCCGCTGAAGCAGCCATTGATTTGTAGAGATGTCTTCTGCCTCTTATACCAAAGTCAAACATCCTCTGCCACATCATTATCAACATATGTCTTGCAATTATGGATATCATACTGGAATTCTTTATTTTGTTTGTAATCATACGCCTACTGGTGGTTATCTCTGTTATTTCTGGGCCACATGTGTACCTCATTGTAAAATTATAGAAACGCCTAGTGATAATAATTCTCAAGTGAGGCAAAGGTAAAGTTTGGATGGCTCCCAATAGATTGCAGTATGGATTTAGTGACATGAGTCATCATTCTATAAGGCATGAGATTGTCTTCATTAGAGCCATGATTTATGAAAATAAGGAGCTGATTGTGTGGAGTTTGTGGAGTTTGAAGAGTTTTGTTAGTAGTGTAAGTTAAGTTTGAGAGATTTTGAATCCAATGAATATGCATTGATTATTGTATGATATCTTGGAATTTAAAACATATTGAGTGCAATATACCATATATAAAATGTATGCAGAACAAAAATAAAATTCTAGTAATGGTAGAATAACAACAATATAACCAGAACATTCACCACAATAACACTGAAACGATATGAGAATAATAACAGAAATAACACTTTGAATCTGAAAGCAATGTTCACGGGCCTCTTTGAGGGGGAAAACTCCAGTTGAGCATATCTCTATTACAATAATATCCAAGATATGTTTCTCATACCCTCGACTCTTATTTATACTAAAAAGAAGCATCTAGAGGAAGATACTTCTAGAAGTGGAAGCTTCTATTAGGTCTTCTTACATCAACCTTATTCTATTTTATTGAAAGGCCTTATTAATATTGACCTTTATTACATCTGAATATATTTTTCTACCTATGTGCGGGTTAGGGCCCTAACATGTCCACCCCCTTAAAAACAACATTGTGCTCAAGGCTAGAGATTAGGAAATTGTTGCAGAATGGTAGTTGGTTCCCAAGTGGTGTCTGCTGGAGTTGTATCTTTCCACTGGAGTAGCACTTCCTTGATGGTTCTCTGACATAGGCGACGCTCACGCTGGTCCAAAACTGCTTCTGGATGTAGCCAAATGGATCCTTCTTCATCTGACTCTGGAAGGTTGGTTTGAATTTGGCACTTAACTCCAATCACCTTCTTTAAGCATGAAACATAAAAAATAGGATGTAGCTTCGAATGGCTGGGCAAAGATAACGATAGGCTACTTGTCCCACATGCTTGAGAACAACATAAGAACCAGAAAATTTGGGCACTAGCTTCTGACAATGCTCGGCGTTGAGGGAAGTTTTCTTGTAAGGTTCTAGTCAAAGAAACACCTGATCCCCTTCTGCAAATTGACATTCACAATGACCTTTATCTACTTGTTGCTTCATGTGATTTTGTTCCATGACCAAATTCTCTTTGAGGGAATGAAGAATAGCCTCTCAAGATATAAGTGTTAGGTACACCCCCTGGACCTTCAAGGCACCTGGTAAGTATGAGAGAACTGAAGGTGTATTCTATCCATATATTGCTTCAAAAGGAGTCATCTGTGTAGTTGTATGGTATGAAGTGTTGTACCACCATTCAACTAGGGGTAACCATTGATCCCACTAATTTTGATTTTCCGAGGCAAAACAACTCAAATATGTTTCCAAACACTTGTTGACAACTTCCATTTTTCCATCAGTCTGGGGATGATAAGATGTGCTGAGATGCAATTCGGTGCCTTGTATATTGAATAGTTCTTGCCAAAAATTGCTTGTGAAAGTTGGGTCGCGATCAGAAACAATAGAGTGCGGCATGCCATGAAGATTGAAGACGTGATCCATGAAAATTTGAGCCACCGTGGATGATATAAATGGGTGTTGAAGGGCACAGAAATGAACATACCTGGAAAGGCGATCAACAACCACCATGATGATAGATTTATTTCCCGATTTGGGTAAGCCAGTAATAAAATCCATAGACATATCCTTCCAAATAGTAGGTGGAATCGGGAGCAGTTGTAGTGTGCCCAAAGATTTGAATATTTCTCCCTTGTTGTGTTGACACACATCACATTTCGCTACAAAATTACGAATGTCCTGTTTCATACCATCCCAGAAAAATGAACGTTTGACCCTGTCATAGGTTTTAGTGAACCCAGAGTGCCCTGTTGTGGGTGTAGCATAAAGCTCAGAAAGTATTGTGGATTTAAGCTTGCATTATTTACTTAAATACAAATGGCCTTTGTATCAAAGGTCATCATGGAGCCAAGAGTACCTTGGGGAAGCTGGAGAATTAGACTGCAATTGTTGGATCAACTGCAAACTTTTGGGATCTTGTAGCCATTATTGGCGAACGACTTGGAGCCAATCTGGTACAATGAATGAAAGAGAAAAAAGGGATCCTTCATCTTCATATTTTTGGGAAAGTACATTCGCAACCACATTGTCTTTTCCTTTCTTGTAAATTATATCATAATCATATCCAAAGAGTTTAGTCACCCATTTTTGTTGTTCTGGGGAGGAAATGTGTTGTTCTAGAAAATACTTGAGACTTTGATGGTCTGTCTGAATTTGGAAACGTTTCCCCAATAGATAAGGGTACCATAGATCAACAGAATGCAAAATAGCCAAAATTTCCTTTTCATAGATGGATTTGCCCAGATTTCTTTCAGATAGTTGCTTACTAGTAAAGGCCAAAGGTCGACCCTCTTGCATCAGGAAAACACCAATTCCTTTCCCTTAGGCATCACATTCCAACACAAAGTTCTTTGTGAAATCGATAAGGGAGAGGACTAGAGTGGTGCACATGGCCATATTCAAGGTTTGAAAATCTTGAGTTGCGACTGGAGTCCAAGTGAAAGAGTTCTTTTTTAGAAGAGCAGTGAGAGGTGTTGCAATCTTCCCATAATTCTTAACAAGCTTGAGATAATACTCTGTTAAGCCTAGAAATCCATGCAAACTCTTAAGAGTCTTTGGGTGAGGCCAGTATTGCATGGCTTCAATATTTTTTGGATCCACCCTGACGCCATCTTTGCCAACCAGATCACCCAAGTATTCTACTTTTGAGGCGCCAAAAACACATTTAGACTGTTTTAGGAAAATTTGGTGATGAGAGAGTAGATGGAGAACTTGATCCACATGAGCAAGATGGTATGTCCAGTTTTTTCTATAGATGAGGGTATCATCAAAGAAAACTAAGACAAAATGGTGGAGAAAAGGACAGAATACATGATTCATGAGGCTTTGGAAGGTGGAGGGGGCATTACACAAGCCAAAGGGCATGACCAAAAAATCATAGTGGCCCTCATGAGTTCTAAAGGCAGTCTTGGGAATGTATGCCTCTTTCATACATATCTAGTGGTAGCCCGAACGAATATCAAGTTTAGTGAAGAATTGGGTGTCACTCAATTCATCCAGGAGGTCATCAATGACATGAATGGGGAATTTTTCTTTAATGGTAAGTTTGTTGAGGGCACATAAGTCAGGACACATTCACCAAGAACATTCTTTCTTCATGACCATGACCACAGGAGAAGAGTAGGGGCTTGTAATAGGGCAGATACTGCCTGCATTAAGGAGTTCCTGGACCATTTTCTCAATTTAATTTTTTTTGGAAAATGGGTGAAAATATAGATGGATATTGGCAGGAAGGCTTCCAGGTACAAGGGGAATGGAATGATCATGAACACCACGGGAAGGAGGGAGTCCTTGGGGAGTGGAAAAGACCAATTGATGCTTAGAAAGGATGGCTTGGAGGTCTTGCAGGATCGAGGGTGTCTCTATTGCTTGTATGGAATGGAGTTGGATGATAACACCAAAATGACCTTTTTGATCATCTTTTCCATGAGATAGGAACTAATGATCTCAGGTTAACCGACGGTGATGCCTTGGAACTTATATTGGTGGCCCTCGTGGTCGAATTACATGGTTAGGTCTTTAAAATACATGAGAATGGAACCCAAATTCCGTAGGTAGTCTACACCCAACCCAATGTCATAACCTCCCTTGTCGATAGAAAACATATGGGATTTCAGGTGGTAGTCACCAATTTGGAGATGCACATTTTCACAATGCCATCCACATTTCAGGGAACCACCATTGGCAATCATGATTTGGAAATTATTGACGACATGGATGTAGCAATGATTTTCTTGGGCAATGTGGCGATGAATAAAATTATGGGTGTTCCACTATCAACCAGAATGATGACCTTCCAATTCTTGATGTAACTGATTATATTGAGGGTTTAGGGAGTGGAGAAGCCAGTGAGAGCATTGAGGGAAATTATCGGTTCTACTTTGGGAGGGTCGGAGGGAGGGGTTATGTCAGTGGATTCAGGTGACTTAGACACAAAGGGAGTTTCTACATCCTCTTTCGAAATATCCTCGAAGATGGACATAAAAATATTTTTTTCTTTACACTTGTGGCCCGGGAAATATTTGTCATCACAGTTATAACAATGGCCTTTGAGTTGGCATTCAGCCATTCCATCCTTGGTAGTTTTTGGATCTTAAGTGGAGAAGAGGGATTAGTTGGATTTACTAGTTTAGGGTGAGGGATAAAGGAGGGTTTTCAGTTTTGAGAAGATACAACATATTGTTCTTATTTATCTCTTTTAGTTCCCTCCACCCAACTCTGAGGCTGAGACATGAGGACATGGGTCCAAATATCATCCTTAAGGCCGCTGATAAAACACTCTTGGAAAAAGGCATCAGACATGCCCTCTGTTCTAAAAGCCAGGAGCTCAAAGGCAGATATAAAGTCTTCCATTGTTCCTAATTGTTTCAACTTTTTTAAATGGACCAGTTGGTTGGTGTCAGTGTCAAAGCGTTCATAAAGCTCTGCCACAAAGTTTGTCCAAGCAATATACCCTTGACGAGAATTTTTTCTCCATTGCCACCATTGCCAACATTCTTGATCTAGA
>SNQJ01S0001420.1:288940-306933 GCA_010110895.2 Picea sitchensis | reverse complement strand
GGGGGGGGGCATAAAGAGACATATTTTATGTTAACAAAAACATGTGTGTTTTCTTGTTCCGTATAATGTTTGTGCACTTTAGGAACACACACATGTTCCTAAAGTGTGCATGTCTTACTTTGATTTAATTTTTTTTTAGGAATGTGTATGCATTCCTAAATATATGTTTCTTAGGAACACATTCACATTCTTGAGAACGTGCACATGCTCCTAGGAATGTGCCTACCTGTCTCACTGAGTGGATGTTCATGTTTTTTTGAACTTGACACGTGAGGAATTTGTGCGTGTTGCTATAAACACACACATGTTCCTGCGGGTGCACATTCATGATCACCCTATTGCCACTTTATTTTCCACCAACTTCGTGCACTCACCTGTGCATGTTTCTTGAATTATTTCATTTTTTTTTTAGATGGGATTGATAACCCTAGCATATGTGTTTGCTAATTTGGTTTCCTCATATTTAGGTTTGGAATGACAAACCTAGTGGTTTGGGATACAAATGCATTAAAAACTCCATTTTCTAAATACCTCTCAATATCTCTATTTTTTACATTATTTTTGTATAGGCTACACAAATCCATTGTCGGTAAAACTACATACACATATAGAGTTGACTATGTAGATTCAAAATATATAATTTAAAAAAAAGGTTAATATTGTTTACTATTTTTAATACATTTTTTTCTTGACATATATCAAAATCTTAAAATACATCCCCCTTTTAATCATGCTATAATGTTTTATCTCCTTAAGCATATTTAAAATAAGATATATGCTACACTAGTATAGAGTAAGATATACACTCTAAAAATAAATAAAAATTGTTTGATAATTTTAAGATCCTTTGGGCCACCAGAATGGGCGCACACATTCCTTCACCACTCAACATTATAACATTTAGTATGTTGTTAGTAATTTTTATTTTAAATTGACCTTGTCAGTCTTGTTGAGTAGGGATATCCTTAATAAATATTAGCATGTCATCTTGTGTCAAATATTTGCATTATAAAAAACCCTCACCAGTCTAGTTGACATTGGAACTCCTTAATAAAAGTTTCCATGCCATTTTTCATTAGCAAGTTGCATTGTAAATGACCCTCACTATTATAATTGAGCAGGGAACTCTAAAACAAAGAAAAAAAATCAATTGTAACTACTAAATCATGGATAGGAGAAAAACACCTTGCATCATAAAGGGTTCCCCTCTCTTACTAAATAGATTGATGGTATTTTATGTTCTAAGTGATTCTTCTCTGATGTCCTACATGCTTTTATTTCCTCTACATTCTCTACTTTTCTCTGCTTCTAGAAAAGAATATAGAATTATCTGTGTGTATGTTTAGGTCTTCTTGCAAATCAATTAGCATCGGAGCTTCAATCTCGACTTGACTCACAATCAATAAGTATATGGATAGGCCATCAACCAATTTCAGGCAATTTTTTTTTGGTAGTGGGTTCTCAAAACTTAATGTTATTTTCATATTATTCCATTGTTCCCTTCTCATGGTTTTCCAATGCCTTAGTGCACTAGCTCACTAGGGTATCAGTACACCCTATTCACAACATGCCCTTCTCATGGTTTTCCAACTCCTCAGTGGTCCAACTCCATAGGGTATCAATGCACCATATTCCCAATGTTTCAGTAGACCCTCTCCAATTCATTCCTCTAAGGGGTTCCAAGGCGCCCTCTTCAAAACATTTCTTAGTGCACCCTCTGTAGTTGTGCCTCTTTACTGCTACTCTCTGATACATTTTCAGACTAAACTAGTTGGTGGATGAACATAATGTCTCCTCGTAAAGAACCCTCCACATAGGAATAAGGGTCAAATGTGTCTGCACCAATTCGAGATTTATCTCTATCCCTTCATGAATTACTCCATCTATAGGAGCATCAAGCTCCATCACCCATGAAACTTGATACTTTCTTCCAATTTCCCAAATTATAAGAACAAATGAATGTCCATACTTTTTTTTCTTTGATCCCTAGTCTATCTACCTATTTCAAGACACGTTCCTAGATGGAAGACTACATGAAGCTTTATATTGAAAGCATATAGTTGGAGAGAATTGCAAAATATTGGTCGGATACTTAGTTGGAGAGTACCTCATTGGTCATTAAGAACAGTGAGGAAACAAATACAAGGCCTTACCCTCCCACTTCTTAGCATGAATATTTAGATACATTAAGAGAACACCTCTATCCCCTGTGATATTTCCACAACCGTATTTCTAAATGGTCGCATCTCTGCTAACTCTCAACTCAATTAGTACAAGGATACTTCGATTTATTCTGCAAGTTGTGCATTCCACTGCTTGTTTATTATTTGGAAGAGGTATGGTTTGTTAAATTCAATTATGGTTTGTTAATGTTTTTATGTTGTGAATTATATTTGTTTTATATCACTTCCTTGGATAGGGCCTTTCTTCGAGACTTGGTCGTGGAACATAAAGTGGATCCTTAAATCTGCTCTCCCCAAACCAGATATAACACTTATAATATTGGTCCTTCTTATATTACACCCACCTCACCCTACACACCTTAAAATGTGCACTAGTGTACCTTCCACAAGACCACCTTGCATGTTTTTGGTGATTGTCAGGCGCTTTAGAACCTTTGCACCAACAAAAATATATTTACATAGGTCATGCATTCATATTCCCTTGACCCTCCTAAAACCATTTCTCTCTCCAATCCTATATAAGTTGACCCCTCTCTCATCCTGATGACTCCTAATGAACCTAACACCTCTTCTGTAACTTTGTTTACAAAAAAATGTCACACTAAGAATTAGTTGGATACTCTCATCTTGGAAAACAGAATCCAAAATAACCTCGTGGCCCAAGACTTCATCCAATTCCTTCAACTCCCCACTAATCCACACTTGACTCAATATCAAATTGATTGGGTAAAAAAGGAAGGCCCTTGTCTCAGTTTCTCTTGGTGTTGTGTTATGACCTTTGTTATTGGCCCTTTCTGGGACATTATGATATGTGATTTATCTCCTTTATGTTTTGTTGATTTATTACTTGGTCTTCCCTACCAATAGGACCGACACATTTTTATCATGTTAAATATCATCAATACCACCTCCAAAATGAGGTATGAACCTATGTTCTTACATCCTCTGCTCTTAAATCCACCCATCCTATTACTAGTCAAGAGGAAATTAAACATTTTAGTCTGAAAAAATGCATCTCCTTGTTCTTCACTTACCCCATTCACCGAGACAACCTGACCAACCCTTCCCCTTAGTACATGGATCCATTACTACAATAATGTGTATATGTCATCACCAAATCCATGGTATTTCCCCCATCTCACTCTATCTCACACACACTTGATCTCATTCTTCATGCTTCTTTAACCAACACCCCATCCTATCGCCTCGCTCCTCGAGATACTGATGAGATAGATCACCAATTTGGCCAACTTTGACACTCCATCCATATTCAACCTTCATAGTTTCCTGGTACATCCCCATTCTTTATTATACCAATTTTTTTTTTTATGAAAAGCGCCCCATCCAACATGTCTGGTATTCAAACACAAGCGACAACATATTATAAAATATTGTCTAACAACCCCTCTTTGAAAAAACAGACTATAGAGAATTCTCCATGCTAACAACATTTTTCCAAATGTAATATAGTTGGTCAAACTGAACTTCAACAACATCCTTTCTTATATGGAGTAGTTAATACAACATGGTTTATTGAAAAATCCCATTGGTATTCCATGGAGCTAGTATGTGAGGGAGATATTGAGGTAACTAGTGAATCTCTTATTGAATAGGAAAACATGGGTGTGTTATTTCTCCATAGTGGAGGCCTAGTGACACTTTTGGACGTGTGTCCTTTCTTATTCAATTTATTTGTAGATACAAACATTAGATGCCTACCTAGATTGTTCTATTTTCTTCTGCGATCTCTGGCGCAATTCATATATATCTTCAGAGCTCCAAAAATTTAGGAAGGATATGTTGTTATTGGAGGTAGGTCATCGTTCCAAAATATAACGGAGGAATGAGATGATGTATTAAAAATGGAGCTGGAAGTGAAAAATGGCCCAAAAACACTCTCCATTAAAATTCATTTATGGTATTCCTTCATAGGAGGAGAAATTAAACAAAGTAATTTTCCTGAAATACAGAGGGACACATCACCAATATTGGTGTGCTCCCACTCTATTCCCCATTTTCCATCTAAACAATCAACACCAATATTCATCTTATGATCATTTGTTAGGCTGAGTATCTTTTCAATATGCCACATGCCAACATAGAATAATTGTATTTGTTAGGGACATAACCTCCCTAACCCGTCACCTAGGTAGAATGAAAAAATTCCATGTAATAAAGACCAATATTAATAAGGCCTAGCAATAAGGAAAAATAAGTCAAATGTAGAAGACCTAATAGAATCTTCTGCTTCTAGAAGGATTTTCCTCTAGAATTTTCTTTTGGATAGATATATTTAGTATAAATAGGAGTAGAGGGTACAAGAAATATTATCTTGCATATTTTTGTTATAGAGATCTGCTCTATTGGAGGTTTCCCCCTCGAAGAGGCAAGTGAAGATTGCTATCATTAATCAAGGTTCTTTTTCTGGTGTTATTCTTGTATTATTTCAGTATTGTTTTGGTTATATCATTGGTGCTCTCCGATTTCTATGCTAAAATATTTTTGTGTTGCATACTATTTTATATCTAGAATACTACAAGTGGTATCAAAGCAGCTTCCTCGGTAAAACATTGTGGGTTAATTTTTTTTCCAAGGTAGAGACGTATTTCGATGTCTTAAAGATACATATATATTGCATTCAGTGCATAAATCCTTGGTCAGGGAATAATACACACAGGAAATACAAGTGGCTTTTAACCGCACATCTATTGGCCACCTATGTAACCCCTGTTGGTACCCATTTGAGTGGTAGCGCATCATACAACACCTGTATACGTATCAACCTAGATATCCTCAAGCCCTCCATAGATAAATCGATTGACAACCTGACTTCTATAGTGCCACCGAGAACAACACGCAGGAAGATACTCTCTAGTTCTTGGGTACTCGAGTAGTACGACTAAGGGCATGATCTAGCATCCTTATTTGGTGCCCTGAGATATTGGGTCGAGTACTATTGTTGAACCCTGCACATATATCAGAGATCTATAACATAGGGAAAACCCTTTTCTATGGAAACCCTGAATATCCTACCCCTGCGGATGGAAACAAAAGTAGAACATACAATATCTATTGTTGTGCAACTTTGCCTTCTGCATTCAGGTTGTGAAATTACTACACATTTCTTCATGTTAAGCATTTGGAAATTTCATCACTGCAGTGTTATTCAGGCTGAAGTATAACTCCACAGGAGTATAATAAAAATAGAAAAAGGTATAGTGGTCTCACCGACAAACTTATTTGGGACCTATACCACTATCTTCTTCTCATCACCCTCATACAAGTGATACCTATCATTTAAAAAAAAAAAATGTTTGCGGAGCTGACCCTTCTCCGACACCCTTATTTATCACCTATCTCATTAGATCCCAATTTTCTCTGGGATCGCAATGGCACCTATCATTTGAATCCCTTATTCTCAGTGGTCCCACCCACCCCTCTAGACCGATTTTGTTTCCCCTATATCATTTTCCTTCCCATTTTACCAAATGACTACCAAAAGAGATCAATAACTCAATACGTTGATTTCTGACACCCACCAAAACAAGGAACACATCAATAATATCAATGAAAACCTTATCTCAATCAATTCAGCTATTCAAGTCCTCCAAGAACAATGTTCCTACCTCAAATACCTCAAATCCACCTTTGAACACTTCATGGTCCATTCCCATAACCCTTCCTCTTCTGAACAACCATCTTATCATAATGTCCATGACACTTCCCATTACCAAGGTCCTCATACTACCCATTTTTCGCGAGACCTCCACCCTTCTAGAATTGAGGTGAACAAATTTGATGGATCGGATCCCATAGGTTGGGTCACCTAAATGGAACAATATTTCTCTTTTCATGAGATTACTAATGATTTATCCAAGCTTCGTTAAGGTCTCCTACATCTGGAACTGGAATGATGGCAATGGTGGAAATGGTGAAAAAATGCATGCCAAGGTATGTTTGTTAGACACAGTTTGTGGTTGAACTTTATGATCAATTTGACTCTGACACCCACCATTTAGTCCATTTGACCAAGTTGAAGCAGTCTGGGATAGTGGAAGACTTTATTCCCACATTTGATCACTTGGCTCTCAGAACGGAGGGCATGCCAAATTCTTTCTTTAGGGAATTCTTTATCAATGGCCTCAAATATGACATGTGTTCCCATGTTCTCATGGCATGCCCCAAGACTTGGTTGGAATCTACTCAATGATCCAAGGAATCACAACAAATTGTATCCTCCCAAACCCAAAAATACTTCTTTCCTCCTCAGCCTAAACCCACCAATTATTCCTCTCCTGCAACTCCCCTTAAGATCCAAAAACTAACCAGGATTGAAATGGTTGAACGTTGACTCAAGGGTCTTTGTTATAATTGTGCTAACAAATATTTTCTCAGGCACAAGTGTAAGGAACACAATATTTTTATGGTTATGATTGAGGATATTTATGAAGAAGATGTTGTTTTTCCACCCGTGGAGGAACTAACAATTCCATCTGATATGACCCTACCCTATGTTCCAACAGACGTTAACCTAGTGATTTCACTTAATTCCCTCACTAGAATATTTTCTCCCAAGACTCTCAAATTAATTGGTTACATCAAAA
Organism: Picea sitchensis; assembly: GCA_010110895.2. Classification (NCBI taxonomy): domain Eukaryota; kingdom Viridiplantae; phylum Streptophyta; class Pinopsida; order Pinales; family Pinaceae; genus Picea; species Picea sitchensis. Next base: position 300,146 of record SNQJ01S0001420.1, on the reverse strand, counting down.
ATAAGAAATTCATCATCCTTGTGGATAGTGGTAGCACCCATAGTTGTATTCATCGTCACACTTCCCAAGAAGTCAATTGTTAAATCGTTGTTGTCAATAAATTTCAAATCATGATCACCAATGGTAATTCCATGAAATGTGGGGGACAATGTCAATATGTGCGACTCCAAATTTGTCAGTATCACCTAAAATACCATATGGTTTTTATAGATATGGGTGGTTGTGACATTGTTCTTGGTGTCAAATGGTTGTGCACTCTAGGCCCCATTATCATGGATTTTAAGGACTTAACCATGCAATTCCAATAGGAGGGACACCAATATAAATTCCAAGGTATCACAACAGGCTCCCATGACATCATGAGTTCCCATCGCATGGAAAAGTTCCTCAAAAAATGTCATTCGGGAATTATACCCCACCTCAACTCCATTTATGCTATTGAGACACCTTTTGTGCATACTGGACTCCAATATAGCCTCTCCCTCCACCAAGTTTTTCTTACCACTCCTAAAGAACTTCCCCCTTTGTGTGGAGTCCATGATCATTCCATCCCTCTTATCCCACACAATCTTCTTCCCAATGTGTGGCATTATTGTCATCCCTTTGCCGAGAATAATGAAATTGAGAAAAGTGTTCATGAATTTCTAGAAGAAGGTGTTATTTGTCCTAGTACTATCCCTTATTCGTCCCCTGTGGTGGTGGTACTAAATAAAGAAGGTACTTGGTGCATTTGTCCTGATTTCCATGCCCTCAAAAAACTCACAATAAAAGACAAATTCCCCATTCCTGTCATTGATGACCTCTCGTATGAATTGAATGGTGATCAATACTTCACCAAATTGGATCTACGTTTTGGCTACCACTAGATCTATATGAAAGAATAATTCATTCCCAAGACTGCATTTCACTCTCATGATGGTTTTATGAATTCTTCCTAATTCCCTTTGGATTGTGTAATTCTCCTTCCACTTTCTAAAGTCTTATGAATCATGTATTATGTTCTTTTCTCCATCATTTTTTCTTAGTTTTCTTTGATGATATTCTCATATATAGTAAAACTTGGCCATCCCATCTCTCCCATGTGAATCAAGTTCTCCATCTACTCTCTAAGCACCAAAATTTCCTCAAACAATATAAATGTTCCTTTGGTGCCTCAGAAGTGGAATACCTAAGTCATATTGTCGGAAAGGATGGTGTACTAGTGGATCCTAAGAAAATTGAATCTATGCAGGATTGGCCTCACCTTAAAACTCTTCATATATTGAGTGGTTTTCTAGGTTAATGAGGTAGTCTAGGAAATTTGTTTGGAATTATGGAAAAATTGTTGCTCCTCTCACTTCTCTCCTTCAAAAGAATGATTTCACTTGGACTTCATCTACGGATCATGCCTTCCAAGCCTTGAAATATGTTGTGTGCTCAACCCATGTCCTAACACTTCTATACTTCACAAAGACATTCGTATTGGAATGTGATGCTTCCATGAAATGAATTGGAGTTGTCCTCATGTAAGATGGTAGGCCTTTGGCCTTCATTAGAAAACAAATTTCAAAGATAAATTTGATCCAATCCATTTATGAAAAGGAAATATTAGATATTCTTAATGTTGTGTATCTATAGAGTCCTTATTTATTGGGTCAACGAATCCAAATAAAAATTTATCATCAGAGTCTCATGTATTTCCTAGAACAATGAATTTCATCCCCAATGCAACAAAAATGGGTGACCAAGTTATTTGGCTATGATTATGAGATCATTTATAGGAAGGGAAAGGAAAATTTAGTGTCTGATGTTATTTCTTGGAAATATCAAGAAGATGAGTCCCTTTTCTCCCTCTCCTTCATTGTGCCAAATTGTTTCCAATTTGTTCGTCAGGAATGGTTTCAAGAACCCAAAATTTCTATCATGCTCCAACAATTGAAACACAATTCTTTAGTCTCTCCAAGGTAGTATTTTCATAATGAAGAGATTCTCTACAAAGGTTGTTTGTATTTATGTAAGGAATCACAACTTAAATCCACAGTGCTTTCTAAAATCCATGCCACACCCACAGTCGAGCATTCAAGGTTTACCAAAACCTATGAATGGGTCAAACATTATTTTTTCCAGGATGGAATGAAACATGGTGTCTGTACCTTTGTGATTGAATGTGAGCTATGTCAACACAATAAGGGAGAAATTCTCAAAGCTTCAGGCACACTCCTACCGCTTCTGATTCCCCCTGCTATTTGGTGAGATATTTCTATGGATTTCGTTGTGGGATTACCTAAATTGGGAAATAATTCAATCATCATGGTGGTCATATATCGTCTCTCCAAATATGCTCTTTTTTTTTCTCTTCAACACCCATTCACAACTTCCATAGTGGCTTAAATCTTCATGGATAATATATTCAACCTTCATGGCATGCCTAATTCTATTGTCTCTGATAGAGACCCCACTTTCACCAGCAATTTTTGGTAATAAGTGTTCAAGCTATAGGGAACCCAATTGCATCACAACAATGCTTATAACTCCCAGATGGATGGCCAGACTAAAGTTGTCAACAAGTTTTTGGAAACATATTTGAAGTGTTTTTCATCTAAGATGAAAAATCGGTGGGCTCAATGGTTACACCTAGCTGAATGCTGGTACAACACATATTACCATACAATTAATTGCATGAATCCTTTTGAAGCATTATATGGCCAAAATCCCCCATCAGTTCTCTCATCTATGTCAGGGGTCTCTAATTTTGAGGAGGTTGAAAAAAATATTATAGTCCGAGTAGCTATTCTTCATGCCCTCAAGGAAAATTTGGTCATGGATTAGAATCACATGAAACAACAATCATATCAAGGTCATTTTTAATGACATTTTGTTAAAGGGGACCAGGTTTTTCTTTGATTACAACCTACAATTTCCTCATCTTAAGATATTCTTAAAGGGGGATGACATGTTAGGGACCTAACCTCCCTAACCCCTCACATAGGTAGAATAATATAATTTGATGTAATAAATGCCAATATTAATAAGGCCTAGCAATAAGGAAGAATAAGTGAAATGTAAGAAAACCTAATAGAAGCTTTCACTTCTAGAAGGATCTTCCTCTAGATTGTTCTTTTGGATAGATAGATTTAGTATAAATAGGATTAGAGTGTATGAGAAACATTGTATTGGAGATTATTTTAATAGATATATGCTCTGCTGGAGGTTTCCCCCTCGAAGAGGAAAGTGAACATTGCTATCATTAATCAAGGTGCTCTTCTTTTTGTTATTTTGGAATTATTCAGGTATTGTTCTGGTTATATCATTGTTTCTCTACCATTTCTATGCCAAAATATTTATGTGATGCATATTATTTTATATATGAAATACTACAGTATCAACAACTAAGATATATTGAAGCTATGAAGAATTTCATAAAAATAGAGTAGTAGATCTTTGCAATCCCATAAAAGATAATGATCATTTGCAGCAGACAAGGAGTATCAATCACATGTGTTAAAATGATTGGTGATGCATAGAGTCACAGATGGAGGATTCAATGGGTTTGATTATATAAGATATGAAATAAACAGGACTGTATAACCAACACATTTTGATTTATCATCCATTCAAAAAAACAAAATGGTTTCAACCCATTGCACCTTTTGAGGTCCCCATTAATTTTTATCCTTCTGGGTCTATACATCAACAAAAAAAATAACAGGTAGCTCAAAATTTTCTCTACACGTTAAGTTAGTATGATAATCAGGTAGAAACTACATTACCGACCATTCAAGAGTGTGCAAAACATAGGCAGGATACACACCGTATGCCCTTATTCTTTCAACCTCCTCAGCATGCTGATACAATTCTCAACTCCAAGACAAGGACAAATCACCATCATCCATATGTTTCATATCTTGTGGGTAGAAATGGACAAATACCATCTAAATAAAAATGGATGTCTGTCGAGTCAATGAAGCATGAATTTCTTCATTTTCTGGTGGAAGCATGGATTCTTCAAAATTTAAATAGGGAGGAATTGGGAGACCAGGAAGGTTGCACCCCCTCCTTCTCCAATCAGGATGATAAAATTTATTATGTTTTCAGTAATTTCTATAGTAAACTTCCCTCTCCAGTCTTGTTGAGCAGGGCACTCCTCAATAAGTGATAGCATCCTAGTGTGTGTAATCTCCTTGCATTGAAAACAACCCTCACTAGTCTATTTGAGCAGGGAGATCCTTAATAAAATTTGGTATCTCACTTCTCATCAGCGAGTTTCATTGTAAACAACCCCTTCCATTCTTATTGAGCAAGGCGTTTCGGAATAAATAAACAGCTGCCATTGTAACCACTAAATAATGTAGAGGAAAAATTGCATTGCATCATAAAGGGATACCCTTTCTTACTGAATATATTGATGGTATTTTCTATTATTATTTGTTCTTCTCACTTTTCCCACATACTTTGATTTCCTCTGCAATATCTATTTTTCTCTGATTCTAGAAAATCATGTCGAAAATTGTTTGTGTGTATGTTTAGGTCTTCTTGTAAATCATGCTCATACCTGCACTAGATCAAGGCCTTGCATTTTCAAGGATATAATGATTTTCACAATCAAATATATATATATATATATATATATTCACAATCAAATATATATATATATAAATTTTAATCTACGATTTTTTTTTATCAATATCATTGTTTGGAAGGTTTTCCAAAATCATTACAATCATTTTTTTTATTTTTAACATTTCGGACTAGTCATTGTATCGTAGTGGTTGGTCCAAAACGTCGAAAATTAAAAATGATTGCGATGATTCTAGAAAACCTTCCAAACAAATATAAAACTAAAATTATAAATTTTGAAAAAATAGCCTTACTCAAGAACAATGTGTTCTCTACAATTTTACAAAAAAAATTATGAAAATTCCATTGTTTAGGTACTCAACAAGTTCACTAATGGAAACATAACATACCATTGTTAGAAAAAATAAAATTTCAAATCGTCATACTAGAATTATATAAATCAAAAAAATATATTTGAAAAGCTAATTCATTTTCCTACATTTCATTTTTTACGCCATGTTCAAATTCATTGTGAAAGTAGTTATAACCACCCCTTGAAATTAACAAATGATTTACTTGCACCCACCCTATATTGACGAGATAAAGGATAAAATTTATACTTTTTTCATCGGCTCTAAAGACATTTCTAATCTATTATATATACTTGGAAAAGTGTTTGTTAAGGGTTGTCTCTTTTCTATAATGAAGTACACTTGAATGTTATTTATTTTATTTAGTTTCCTTGAAAATTCGAGTTAAAGAGAAGTAAATTTTTTCTCTTGTAAATTAATATTTCAAATTCATCCCTAAGCGTAAAAATTCACATGAAGCAGATCTGAAAAACCCTAAGTTTAAGATAAAAATTTTGAATTTTCATTAAAAGAAATTTTCTCCAAATTCCATACCCTCTATTTCTCTCTATGAATCCACTACTCTAACACTTCCTTACCTTGTTTCCACCCACACAAGTGTACCCTTTATAATTACTTTTTAATAAGCTGTGCTTGAACTATAAAGATCATTGTACAAAAGGATAACCAACTCTTGGACACTTAGGTTTGTAAAAATATTAATATATATAGATACACAAAGACATACTTACACACAATTATGCGAATATAAAGAATTGTCATATGTTTAATGGTATTATTTTAGGGTTTTGTTGAATTTGTGAAAATTTGGTAAAAATAGCATTGCATTAGTACATATATACTCAATTTTACACAAATATAAAATATAAAATTCCCAAAAAGTAAATTATATATTCTTAAAATCATATACTCTTAAATCTATTCAATACATATTTCATAATTATTTTGTTAAATTATTTTTAAATTTATTTTACATGTACATTAAATAGTTCTCTTTATTTAAATGATACCTATATTTTTCTTTTTCATTTTTACGTTTCAATACGACTTACCATATTATGATTAAATTTCTAACATATTTATTTTGTAATACGACTTAACCATATTATGATTAAATTTCTAACATATATATTTTGTTAAATGTATTGCACATGTATATCAAATTATATACTTTTCTTCTTCTTTTTATATTTTTCAATACCACCTAACATTTTGTAAGAAACCATTATAATTGTGTATTTACTTTGGGTTGGTAGGAGCACGAGGGGTAATCCATGACTATGAAGGAAATCAACAAGGTCATCCATGAATATGAAGGAAACCAACAATTATTTTTTGTTTTTCGGATTGGATACACAACTAATAACTAAGAAGAGACTTGTGCACTTTTACATGATTTCTCCATTACCATAAGCCTTGGTTCTTGGAGACTCAAGGCTAATCATAAATGCCTTAATTAATATATTAGGAATTCACAATATATTATAGTATTTCCTCGATTTTTTCCAATATAAAAAAGCATGAAAATAATCTTGACAAAAATTCATATTGTCACATAATCAAGGAGAAGAATGTGATGACAGATCGAATAGAAAATGTAGAGATCTTGCTACAACTTGGAACTCTAAAGAAAAATGGGGTTTTTAGTCTCTCTCACACAAAAACACATATTCCATAAGGTTCTTACCCTCTACTTAGTGACTTTAATGTGTTTGGATTTCAAGGATTTAATGCTTCTCATATTCTTTTTTTAGCATGCATCTACTTCATCCATGCGAACCATTAGGTCTGGTCTTTTTCACTACACTTCTCATTTATTGTAGGTTTGGTTTCAAATGGGTAATATATGGAGGTTTTCTCATCTCTTCTGGCACAATGAGACAATTCCTCCTCTTCTCTGGCACATTGAGCCTATTCTTCCCTTGTTCTGGTCTAAATGGATTGTTGCCTAGTTGGTTTGAGCTCGTTAATAGATTGTTTAGGTGACATCATTCACATATCTCTCTGGGTATGTTCTACAATCCTTTGGTGTCGTATTACCAAGAAGTGTAGAGTAATGACACTTTTACTTTATCAACTAAAACATTATTATTGGGTTAACCAAAATCACATTCCCCGTGTCTCCTACAAGGAATATAGATATGGTTTTGGGTCTCGATAAGGAAGAGATTAGCCTGTTACTCTATGATGTGTTATTTTTTACCGACGTTCTATTGGAGGTGTTCTTCTCCCCTATTCTAGAAAAACCTATTAGCTATCATATTGAACAACTTAAGCTTCTCTTCAGCTCTATCAGTGATTTCCTTTACAAGGATTTCTCCAGGGAAATCTTTCTTTCTTTCACAAATCTTTTGGCAATTTGTTTTGGCTATGATATTTTCCTTCCTTCTTCTTCTCCCTTCTCTTTCTAGAAGGCCCTATTCCCTTCTCATGCATTGTGGTCCCCAAATTATATTTTCTCTTCACACTGGAGCATCATGGAACCTCATATCTACATAATGGCCATCAATAACCTTTATGAAATAGTTCAAGACATGGAAAGGAAACAAGAAGAGTAGTTTGGAAAAATCATGGAAATCCTCTGGAATGATAAGGAAAAAATCTATGAATTAGTCGAGGAATATTACAAAATAAAATGTGAAATCCATTATGAAAGTGACACTCTTTCTTCAAGATTTTCAACCTAGGCCTCTCTTCAGGCCCATAAATGGACAAGGACAAAAGTAAGAGCTCTCGACAATAAGAAAATGTTACATCTAGAACATGTCGATTTATCTCTCTTATTATGTTTTGTAAATCAATCTGTATTTTGCATGTCTCTTTCCGTATATACACTTGTAAGGATAATAAATATTTAGAGACAAAAAAATTAGGAGGAAAGTCATTAGATGATAGAGTATTTTTTTTTTTCGCTAATACTATTTGAAACAAAAAGCAACATTATTCTCGTGGCAAGCCAATGCGGGGAGAATCCTGGTACGCGGCCTAGGGAAGGAAACTGCCTGCCTCAGACTCTCCTTGTGAAGATGTCACTCCTTCTAAAGCAGCCCCTCCCCCTGAATCAGTCCCTCCCCCTGAAGTGGCCCCTCCCCCTGAAGCGATAGTATTTCCCCATCCCTTGGCACTTGTAATTGTGCCCGCCCCTGACCAAACACCCTGTGACCTCTCCCCTCTCTTGCACACCTATAGATGTAGGGTCAAGTGGTTCAATTTTCTTGGGAAATCGCTCGGATACACACCTCCTCCTCCCTCACCCCCTCGATGTCCCTCTTACCCGCCCTCCCCTCCTCTCTCCCCACTCACCACCCCTCATCCCACCTCCCCTCTGGGGTCCTCCTCTTTGTCCCCGCTCTCCACCCACCCCACTCCCTGTTGTGCCAAGTGTGAGGATCGAACCGAGCTCCTTAATATTCTAAGCACTATTAAAAAGGACCTGGAAGATATCAAGTTGGCAACGCTCGATGCACATAATAAGGAAGTCGACTGCTAGACAAGAGTGGATTCCCTGATGATTTTCCTTTAAGATATTTGACAAGCCATGGCTGAACATGGAAAAGGAAAAGCACCGATGAAAAAGATTTTCGCAGGGCTGTGGATTGGTCCAGGTTTTTAATGTTTTGTCATGATTTTTGTTTCTCGGCTCAACATCCTTACTACTGTCTCTTTTTTGTACACTATAACATTTTTCATCCCTGCGTGGCCTCGTAGCATAATTTACTTTCATTGGCATGACTCTCGAAATGGTGGTTTCCCAACTGGGCACCGTTTCCATCTTAGTTTTTGGAGAAATGGCATGGTCGTTTCCCTCATGGGCACCGCAAACACATGGCTAATTACATCTCAGATAACTGCATTGTTTTGACTGGAATTAATACAAAACCCTAACTACATCTAGTTTGGTACTCTCCACTATGTGCAGACCATTGTTGAGGGATCTCGACTACAATAAATTAAAGTGTTAAATTGACATGGTTAGTTATTATTCACAAAAGTAGTTCATTAATGAAAATATAATTACAATGTTGTTTACGAGGTTGACTAAACAAGGCCATTGGTTCGCCTAACATGTGTTCCTTTTCTCACCAATCATTCTCATCTACATGTTATGCCAACAAGTAGTATATATTAATATATTTTATCATCAAAATATCTTTCCATTATACATGTTTCTCATAAGATACATCCATAAGAAGGTAGCAACAAATAGTATATATTAATATGTTTTATTGTCAAAATATGTTTCCATTATGTTTCTCATAATATATACAATCACTTTGTTTTCCAGTTGTTAGTTTTCAGAAATATGTTAATTTTATCATCCATGTCTTGATCCACTTCAGTTGTTGGGCCATCTATTAGTGTTGATTCAATATACAGGCTTTGATGCATTATACATCTAGTTGGGTACTCTCCACTGTGCACAGACCATTGTTGAGGGATATCGACTACAATAAAGAAAAGGGTTAAATTGACATGGTTAGTTATTATTCACAAAAGTAGTTCATTAATGAAAATATAATTAAAATCTTGTTTACCAGGTTGACTAGCCAAGACCATTGGTTCACCTGACATGTGCTCCTTCTCTCACCAAGCATTCTCATCTACATGCTCTACCACCAAAACAAGAAACGTTATAAGTACACCACCTGTAAGTAAATATGAATAATTTTATTAATCCATACTTCTGATTTTATATCCATAATACCATCATGGCCTAACTGCAAACCACCATCATCAGGCTACACACCACCGTCACGATCGGGATGCACACCACAACCATTAGTGTAATATACCAGATATAAAAGGTATGCAGAACAAAAATAAAATGCTAGTAATTGCAGAATAACAACAATATAACCATAACATTCACCACAATAACACTGAAACGATATGAGAATAATAACATAAATAGCAATTTGAATCTGAAAGCAATGTTCACGGGCCTCTTCGAGGGGGAAACCTCTAGTTGAGAAGAGCTCTATTACAATAATATCCAAGCTAGGGTTCCCATACCCTTTACTCCCATTTATACTAAAAAGAAGCATCTAGAGGAAGAACCTTCTAGAAGCGGAGGCTTATATTAGGTCTTCTTACATCCACCTTATTATATTTTATTGAACTGCCTTATTAATATTGACCTGTATTACATCCGAATATATTTTTCTACCTATGTGTGTGTTAGGACCCTAACATGTTTGCCCACTTAAAAACAACCTTGTCCTCAAGGCTTGAGATGAGAAAATTGCTGCAAAATGGTAGTTGGTTCCCAAGTGGCGTCTGCTGGAGTTGTATCTTTCCACTGTACGAGAACTTCCTTGATGGTTCTTGTTATCTCTTAGTTTGTAGGATAGGTTTAGTAGCTTGGAGGTAAGACTCAAACTGGCGTAACAGGAGCTTCCCCACCCACTGTCACCTCGATGGGGAGCTCTTTCTATTCAGGGTGGCTAATCCCAATGGAGACGTCCCTAGTAATCTGGGGTTCTGAAAGGTCTTAAGGTTTAAAGGATCAAGATGAGGGTTTCCTTTCACATATTACTACCAAGAGAGATAGTCAAAGAGAAGGTATTCCACTGAAAAGGAACATGTTTGTGAGACAAGGCAAATAAAACTAAAACGTGGAAGCAATGGTTAGTGCTTCAAATTGCTAAAGACTATCTTCAATATATATGAGCAATAATGACATGTAATTATTGATGAAGTCAATGATTGCAAATAAAGACAAAAGGCTTATAATATTACTCCTTCAATCAATACAAAATGATACTTGCATTCAACACATAAAATCAATCCTTATGTAATCACAACGCATTAAATGTGCTCATACATATATATATTGTTGTTGCTGCATCACTATGCTACAAAGGTGACGTCAGCCCTAGTTTTAGGTTAGTTTGAGAGGCAAGGAAGTGGACGTTTTTCAAACTAAACCAATGAAAATGTTCTACACATCAATGCCAATTTCTAGGTGACAAGGCCACAACGTTTCAAGCCAAACAAGAGATCAAGTAGGCATGACGTCACTAGCTAGTTAGGGTTAGTAAAGTCGCTAGAGTTAGTTAGGGTTTCGATTTAAGAGAATTTTGAAAGATTGTTTGAACATAAAAGACTCAATGTTGCATTCTTAGACTAGTGCCTTCGGTAAATGGAGTCAAAGAGAGAGGCTAGAGACTTGGAAAGATTTAAACCTAAGGACAGGAGAGTTAGGCTTAATGGTGCTGCAATGGCTGGGCCACCAAGTCAAAACCCTAAGGGGAGGAGGCTCATTCCGGTGTAGCTAAAGCTAGGCCTCATGCTCCTCC
>SNQJ01S0001420.1:277736-288930 GCA_010110895.2 Picea sitchensis | reverse complement strand
CAGATACCATGATACCTCGGACCAATTACCTCATGGAGCAAGAGTCCTCTCCGATGCAAGCCCAAGTCGGTGGTGATGGAAACTTCTACTGTTGACAGGACAAATATGACGAAGAAGAAGAGATATGGGCCCTCCAGGGCCATGCTCAAGTCAATCCCGCTCTCGGTACTCCATGTCTAGGACCATGTGGGCCTCAAGACATGATCTCCTAGTTATCCCTAGATATCGGGGATAACAGTTCTCTGATGTAGGTAACGCTCACGTTGGTCGAAAACTTCTTCTGGTTGTAGCCAAATGGATCCTTCTTGAGCTAACTTTGGCAGGTTGGTTTGAATTTGGCACTTAGCTCCAATCACCTTCTTTAAGCATGAAACATGAAAAATATGATGTAGCTTCGAATGGCTAGGCAAAGCTAATGGATAGGCTACTTTTCCCACATGCTTGAGAATGGTATAAGGACCATAAAATTTGGGCACGAGCTTTTGACAAGGCTCAGTCTTGAGGGAAGTTTTCTTGTAAGGTTGCAGTTGAAGAAACACCTGATCCCCTTCTACAAATTGACGTTTAGAGTGACCTTGATCTATTTGTTTCTTCATGCAATTATGTTCCATGAACAAATTCTCTTTGAGGGTACGAAGAATATCCTCTCGAGCTATAAGTGTTAGGTCAACCACCTGGACCTTCGAGGAACCTAGTAAGTATGAGAGAATTGAATGTGGCTTATGTCCATATACTGCTTCAAAAGGAGTCATGCATGTAGCTGTATGGTATGAAGTGTTGTACCACCATTCAGCTAGGGGTAACCATTGAGGCCACTGCTTTTTCTTTTCCAAGGAAAAACACCTCAAATATGTTTCCAAACACTTGTTGACAACTTTCGTTTGGCCATCAGTCTGGGGATGATAAGTTGTGCTGAGATGCAATTTGGTGCCTTTTATCTTGAACAGTTCTTGCCAAAAATTGCTTGTGAAAGTTGGGTCGCGATCAGAAACAATAGAGTGCAGCATGCCCTGAAGCTTGAAGACCTGATCCATGAAAATGTGAGCCACCGTGGATGCTATAAATGGGTGTTGAAGGGCGCAGAAATGAACATACCTGGAAATGCGATCAATAACCACTATGATGATGGATTTATTTCCCAATTTGGGTAAGCTAGTAATAAAATCCATAGAGATATCCTTCCAAATAGTAGGTGGAATCAGGAGCGTTTGTAGTGTGCCCGGAGATTTGACATTTTCTCCTTTGTTTCATTGACACACATCATATTCAACTACAAAATTATGAATGTCTTGTTTCATACCATCCCAGAAAAAGGAACGTTTGACCCTGTCATAGGTTTTGGTGAACCCAGAGTGCCCTGCTATGAGTGTAGCATGAAGCTCATAAAGTACAGTGTATTTAAGCTTGGATTGTTTACTTAAATACAAATGGCCTTTGTATTGAAGTTCATCATGGAGCCAAGAGTACCCCAGGGAAGCTGGAGCATTGGACTGAAATTGTTGGATCAATTGAAAACTTTTGGGATCTTGTAGCCATTCTTAGTGAATGGCTTGGAGCCAATCTGGTACAATGAATGAAAGAGAAAAAAGGGATCCTTCATCTTCATATTTTCGGGAAAGTGCATCCACAATCACATTGTCTTTTCCTTTATTTTGAATGATCCCATAATCATATCCAAAGAGTTTAGTCACCCATTTTTGTTGTTTTGGGGAGGAAATGTGTTGTTCCAGAAAATACTTGAGGCTTTGATGGTCTTTCTTAATTTGGAGACATTTCCCCAATAGATAACAGTGCCATAGATCAATGACATGCATAATAGCCAACATTTCCTTTTCACAGATGGATTTGCCCAGATTTCTTTCAGAGAGTTTCTTGCTGATAATGGCCAAAGGTCGACCCTCTTGCATCAAGACAACACCAATTCCTTTCCCTGAGGCATCACATTCCAACACAAAGGTATTTTTGAAATCGGGAAGGGCGAGGACTGGAGTTCTTCACATGGCCATCTTTAGGGTTTGAAAAGCTTGAACAACGACTGGAATCCAAGTGAAAGAGTTCTTTTTTAGGAGAGCAGTGAGAGGTGTTGCAATCTTCCCATAATTCTTAACAAACTTGCAATAATACCCTCTTAAGCCCAGAAATCCATGCAAGCTCTTAAGAGTCTTTGGGTGAGGCCAGTCTTGCATAGCTTCAATCATTTTAGGATCCAACCTAACGCCATATTTTTCAACCAGATGACCCAAGTATTCTACTTCTAAGGCGCCAAAAGCACATTTAGACTATTTTAGGAAAATTATGTGTTGAGAGAGTAGATGGAGAACTCGATCCACATGAGCAAGATGGTCTGTCCATGTTTTTCTATAGATGAGGATATCATCAAAGAAAACTAAGAAAAAATGGCAGAGAAAAGGATGTAAGACATGATTCATGAGGCTTTGGAAGGTGGAGGGGGCATTACACAAGCCAAAGGGCATGACCAAAAACTCATAGTGGCCCTAATGAGTTCAAAAGGCAGTCTTGGTAATGTCTTCCTCTTTCATACATATCTGGTGGTAGCCCGAATGAAGATCAAGTTTAGTGAAGAATTGGGCGCCACTCAATTCATCCAGGAGGTCATCAATGACAGGAATGGGGAATTTGTCTTTGATGGTAAGTTTGTTGAGGGCACATAAGTCAAGACACATTTGCCAAGAAACTTATTTATTTAGGACCATGACCATAGGATAAAAGTAGGGGTCCGTACTAGGGTGGATAATGCCTACATTAAGGAGTTCCTGGAGCATTTTTTCAATTTCATTTTTTTGGGAAAAAGGTTGACGATACAGATGAATATTGGGAGGAAGGCTTCCGGGTACAAGGGGATTGGAATGATCATGAGAACCATGGGAAGGAGGGAGTCCTTGGGGAGGTCTTGCGGGACCGAGGGTGTCTATGATTCTTGTATGGCATGGATTTGGGCGATAACACCAGAATGACCTTTTTTAGCATCTTTTCCATGCGATGGGAACTAATGATCTCAAGTGAACTGATGGTGATGCCTTGGAACTTATATTGGTAGCCCTCCTGGTCGAATTGCATAATTAAGTCTTTAAAATCCATGAGAATGGGACCCAAATTCCTTAGCCAGTCTGCACCCAACACAATGTCACAACCTCTCATGTCGATAGCAAACATATGGGATTTCAGGTGGTAGTCACCAATTTGGAGACGCACATTTTCACAACGCCCTCCACATTTCATGGAACCACCATTGGCAATCATTATTTCAAAATTATTGACGGCATGGATGTAGCAATGAGTTTCTTGGGCAATGCGGCGATGAATAAAATTATGGGTGTTGCCACTATCAACCAAAAGGATGACCTTTCGATGTTTGATATAACTGATTAGCTTGAGGTTCTGGGGAGTGAAGAAGCGAGTGAGAGCATTGAGGGAAATGACCGGTTATACTTCGGGAGGGTCTGAGGGAGGGGTTATGTTAGTGGATTCAGGTGACTCGGACACAAAGGGAGTTTCTACATCCTCTTTTGAAATATCCTTAGAGATGGCCATAAAAATATTTTTTTCTTTACACTTGTGGCCCGGGAAATATTTGTCATCACAGTTATAACAAAGTCCTTTGAGTTGGTGTTCAGCCATTTCAGCCCTAGTCAATTTTTGGATCTTTAGTGGAGTAGAGGGAGTAGTGGGATTTACTGGCTTAGGGAGAGGGATAAAGGAGGGTTTTTGGTTTTGAGAAGATACAACCTGTTGTGCTTCTTTATCTCTTTTAGTAGCCTCCACCCAACTCTGAGGCCAAGCCATGAGGACATGGTCCTGACTCTCATCCTTGAGGCCGCTGATAAAGCACTCTTGGAAAAAGGCATCAGACATGCCCTCTGTTTTAAAAGCCAGGCACTCAAAGGAAACTATAAAGTCTTCCACTTTTCCTAACTATTTCAACTTTGTCAAATGGCCCAAATGGTTGGTGTCAGTGTCAAAGCATTCATAAATATCTGCCACAAAGTGTGTCCAAGCAATATACCCCTGACGAGAATTTTTTCTCCATTGCCAACGTTCTTGATCTAGATGGAGAACACCATACCTGAGTTTGGCCAATTCATCTGTAATTCTGTATAAAGAGAAATAATGTTCCATTTGGGTTACCCAACCAGTGGGGCATGAGCCATCAAATTTGGTCACATCCACCCATGGAAGGCATAGGTCATGTTGAAAGTGATGGTTTTGAAAGTTATGGGAATGAGAGGAATGCTCACCTTCAGTATGTGGAGGTGTGGAAGAGGAAGGGTTATCTATAAGGATATGCAGTTTGGTGCAGAGTGCTGAAAAGACTGATTCAAGTTGGGTGGTGAGGTCTTGTTTGATTTCCTCCATTGAGGACTACATGGTTGTGTTGATGCAAGCAAAATTCGCACTGAGTTGTTTCACTTCTTTTTGTGTCTCGATGAGACTATATTGCAAGGTGTTGAAGCGAGCGTCCAAGTCTTGGTTATGGGCATGGGCCATGAGGATGGGGGAACTAAAAAGGGGTGCACAGGGCAAAAACTTCTGCCGAAAAATGATATGGATGAATTTGATAAGGGCAAAGAGATGAATCAACCCGAACACTGTTGCGCGGCAATAGATCTTGTCTATTTTAATTTTTTTATGTTTCTGTCCCCAAGGGTTAGGTATTCAAGGGTTCTACAGACAAGGGTTTTTCATGTGTTATAGATCTTTGATATACGTGCGGGGTCCAACAGTAGTACTCGGTCCAATATCTTAGGGCACTAACTAAGGAGGATAGATCGTACCCTTATCCATACTACCCGACTACCCACGTACTAGAGAGTATCTTCCTGAATATTGTTCTCGGTGACACTATAGTATTCAGGCGGCCAATCGATTTATCTAAAGAGGGATTCATTTAATCTAGGTCGATCCGTACACAAGTGTGATCTGATGTGCTACCACTCGAAGGGGTACCAAGAGGGTTTACAAGGGTGGCCAACAGATGTGCACTTAAGTACCACTTGTATTTCCTACGTGTATGAATCCCTCAACTGTGGGTTTATGCCTGTAACTATAGATCTATGTGGCTTAAAGACGTCAGAATATGTCTCTACCCTAGAAAAAAATTTAACCCACACTTTATGCCGAGGAAAGTGCTCTGATACCACTTGTAATATACCAGATATAAAATGTATGCAAAACAAAAATAAAATTTTAGTAATGGCAGAATAATAGTAATATAACCAGAACATTCACCACAATAACACTGAAACGATATGAGAATAATAACAAAAATAGCACTTTGAATCTAAAAGCAATGTTCACGGGCCTCTTGGAGGGGGCAACCTCCAGTTGAGAAGAGCTCTATTACAATAATATCCAAGCTAGGGTTCTCATACCCTTGACTCCTATTTATACTAAAAGGAAGCATCTAGAGGAAGAACCTTCTAGAAGCAAAAGTTTCTATTAGGTCTTCTTACATCCGCCTTATTATTTTACTGAAATGCATTATTAGTATTCACCTTTATTACATCTGAATATATTGTTCTACCTATGTGCAGGTTAGGACCCTAACAATTAGGATGCACTCCACTGTCATGGTCGGGATGCACAACACCATCGGTCTGCATTCCACCATCATAGTCTGGTTGCACACCACCATCATCGAACTACACTCCACTATCATTGGGCTTTTTTCCATTGCTAGCCTCATTATTGTTGTTTCTCTCTTGCTTAAAACAGAAATGAACATTCATTTATGGGTGAAATCAATCGTGACTAGATTTTACAAGTAATCAACAGTTAAAGTCCATTGATTTTACTTACGATGTCATTTAGAGGGGAAGATTGTGTTTTCCCCATGCATTGTTGTCATTCAACCATGGCTTGAAAGTCATAGATGAAACCGATTCAGAGGTATTATTATATGGTTTCATTTTTTAATTGAACCCCCTGTATTGCACAAGATATCAAATTTTTCTTATTGGATCCAATTAAATAAAATTTGGATGATGATAGGAATGATATGTTTTAATTATTTGGTACTTACAACTCGTGATTTTAGTTTCACATAACCACACTGGCCAAGTTTGTGTTGCCTGTGTTTTCGAGTATTTCTTTGGTTTCTTTTGATGTGTGTGGGAGCCTAGAAAAAGTTTCCAGTAGGTTGTATATCACAACTTTTATATAAAACTGACAAAAAATCTTCATATTAAATTCAAAATACGATATACCTTCCTGGTTCGTGTGGAGTATTTCCTTATTTTCTCATTGTATTCTTCTTTTCATCCTCCAACATATTCTTCCACTCAAACTCGAGAATCATCAGAGGACGCTCATACCTAGGCATTTTTTGCAAATGAACCCTATATTGGTCCCTCACATATTTCAAATATGTTCCATCCAATGAGGTGACTCCAATTTTGTTGAAGCAATCATTGAACGTGATGAACAAGTGGTCGATAAGTTCCTTCTTCAATCTCGGATTCTAAGCATTCCATCATGTCCGTATGGTGGGACCAAAACTATTTAAGGCATTGCCATTAATATTCTTAAAAAAGGTGTTGTTTCCTGCAAAACAATATGATCGTTAATTCAAAATAATTATACAGATGTATGTTTCTATTAGATAATATGAATAATTAAGACATTAATAAATACCTGGGATTTTTGTATCTTGATCGGGAAAATGTTATCCTCCACCAAAAGGGTAACTAGAAGTGTTCCCTTGTTGGTGACACATGACGATCTAGGAAAGCAGTTTGTAGAATCACTAGTTGCCTCATCTCGGCCACCATCAACTTCTTGGTTTGTCATCCACTATGTCGACAGTGTGTCATAGGCCCCAGAAGGTCCAATCATCTCAATCACATGGTTGTCAGCCACAGGCGAAGATCCAAAGAGTATCGTCATTATTTGTCTTGTGGTAGGGAGTTGCGGTGTTTGGGAATTGTTGCTACCAACACCATACTCAAGAGAAGGTTGTTGAATTTTTTTGAATAATTACTATAAAAAGAAAACATATTTTATTCAGATCTTATAAAAGTAAAAAAAAAAATATTCATAAATGAAACATATGTGATAAATAACCTTTTTTAAATATGTTGCTTACCACAAATAGTTTGATTCCCTCCACAAAAACTTTGCATCTTTTTTCAAACTCATCTTTTGGTTCACGTGTAAACAACTAAGTAAGTTCAATTTTGTTTTTATCACAACCCTTTTAATTGTCTCAACCAGGTCCAATTCAAACATGTGCTCATTGTTTTCAACATTGTCAAGTACATCAGGTGTCGAAAACTACATATATCAACGAAAAAACAAGTTAATTCAATTATAAAAACAATAATAAAATTAAATTTAAATGGATATGGATATTGTTAGTTGTTTACCTTCTTTGAGGCTGGTGCCTTCCCACAATTGCCCTTCCACAATATTAGAAGAATTACATATTAAAATGTTGCCTTATAATATGAGAAGCGTGAGATATTAAAATTAATGTTAAATATACAAAATAAGTTGTCTAAAAACATAATGTTGTTATAAATGCAAAAAAAGAAAGCATAATGAGAAAAATGCTTAAAAATGCATGAAACTGAGGCATGATGAAACATGCATGCCCAGGTATTAATACACCTGCAATTTGCATGATTCAAGTTTTTGAGGGTGAATTATATTATTTTACACTTATCTGCATATTTAGTGTTGTGTATGAAAACATAAAAGTGGTTGTTTTGTAAAAGAGACAAAATTTACCTTGTAAATTGAGAAACCGGATCAGTAGAAACTACCCTAATGGAAATGCATTCCCATGTTTCTATGTAACTCCAAATTTAGTGATATAAGTTTTGGGGTGAATTTAATAACATTTTGAATTTATCTATATCATCGAGACTGCATTTTAAAATGAAAAAGGACTTCTCCCTGGAACCAAAATTCAAGATCTTTTGTAAAATGGATAGCAAAACTATATTAGTATAAAATGCATGCCTAGGAATCATATGATCTCCAAAATGAGTGATAAAAGTTTTGGAATTTATATTTTATCATTTTAAATATATTCATACTTTAGTTGTGTATTTTGAAACCAAAAACTCTTTATTGTGCATAAAGGTTAAAAACTTATTTGTAAATGCAAAAAAATGCACAAAGGGAAATATGATTAAAAATTCATGAAATGAGGGCATTATGAAAATGAACACCCAACTCTTAACACTCCTACAATTTTATTGATTGAAGTTCCTGAGGGTGTCTTATATTATTTTACACGTGTCTACATATTTAGTCTTGTGTATGCAAACATAAAAGAGGTTGTTGGGTAAAAGAGGCAAAATCTACCTTTTAAATTGAGCGACCACATTAGTAGAAAGTGCCATAATGGTAATGCATGTCCATGATTCTATATAAATCCAAATTTAGTTATATAAGTTATGGGGTGAAGCTAGTAACATTCTGAATCTATCTATATCATCTTTAATGCATTTTCAAATGAAAAAGGACTTCAACCTGGAACCCAAATTCAAGATCTTTTGTAAAATGGATGGAAAAACTACATTACTATAAAATGCATGCATAAGAATCATATGGCCTCCAAAATGAGTGATTGTAATGTCCCCTTCCAATTTATCATAACAAAGAATTAATTAATAGCCTATATGATTGTTGTAGGTTCTAGTCAACAAGGACAAGGGAGTTAA
Source organism: Picea sitchensis (assembly GCA_010110895.2). Taxonomy (NCBI): domain Eukaryota; kingdom Viridiplantae; phylum Streptophyta; class Pinopsida; order Pinales; family Pinaceae; genus Picea; species Picea sitchensis. The sequence goes on along the minus strand of SNQJ01S0001420.1, from coordinate 280,243 downwards.
GGAGTTTATTTGGTGTCACTAGCTTCAAAGAATGACAAATCCTAAAGTGACATTAAATAAAAATAAATAATTATATTTAAATGAAATTGGAGGAAAAATAAAGTGAGGGTTTGATTTCGACAAAAATGGGAAATATCTAGAAGGCCCGGTGAAAGCATGAATAGAGGGGTAACCCTTCTCTTTGGAATTATGATTTGATCTCTTATTTGGAGTGCTCTTAAGTGCCAAGTGTTTGTTGTAGTTTTGACATAACCCTTCCATTGTGGTTTGGTTTTGGTGGTGCAATATCCAACCTAGCTAGACAAGGACGAGGATCCATCTGGGATATTCATTTGAGATTCATCTTGTGGGCCATGTTTTTGTAGTTGAGGCCATGTTTTTGTATTCGATGTCGAGTTTTGTAGTTGAATTTCTTTCTATACATGATGTTGCTTCTGTAGGAGAAGTTGTTTCTGTAGTGGAAGCCATTTTTGTAGCTAAAGAAGTTTTTGCAGCTGAGTCCATTTCTATAGTTGAAGTTGTTTATGTAGTGAAGGATGTTTCTATAGATGAATTCATTTTTGTAGTGGAGGATGTTTCTATAGTTGAGTTCGTTTCTGTATCTGAAGGAATTTATGTAGCTGAGACCATGTTTCTATAGTTGAGGCCTCATTTATGGAGATGAGCCCAAGTTTCTGTAGTTGAAGCCGAGTTTTTGTAGCCAAGGTTGAGTTATGCAGCTAAGCTCGAGTTACTTATAGAAAGGTTTTTGAGTCTTAGAGAGCACTTGGAGGATGATAGACCATCTACTAGAGGAGGTCATAGCATTATTTTAGGTTTTCATTTGCATGTGGAGTGTTTTGTTGCAGCTACCATAGCAACCATTAAAAATTGTAGTGTTGTTGAGTTTCCATCCATAATAAAAATTCCAATGTTGTCTCTTCTATCATATGTGTATTTGCAATATGTTTGATGAAACATCCACTGGTGGAACACTTACAAACTATTTGTAGAAATTTATCAATCAACATTGTAGAATAAAACCATATGAATGCAAAGTGTTTGACAAAATCACATAAAGAGAAACAACATCATTGGACAACAAACACTAATATCCTAGCCTAGGACATTTGGGGATAGTACAGTGGTATTAGAGATGGTGATATTTCCAGCCTATGATTTCTTGAGGCATTGATGCCAAGGAAAACTATAATACATTGGAAACAACCCACCCTAGGATCAGAGTTAGAAGAGGTAGAAGTAGAGAGAGTTATGGGGGATCATCATGAATATAGGACTATACAATTGTTGGAAAGCATAGTTAATGGACAACAAAAATTAACACAAATCCTGACATAGGTATTTTCCCACAATCAAGCAAACCAAAACAAGGGAGGTACTAATGGGAACCATGCAGAGTCCAACCATAGACATGGTAAGACTCCTGAGGGTAGTAATACCTATGTTTCGACATAGAGTGTCTTCTAGGTAGGTATCAGAAAGGTACCCAGATCATTATTCCCACCATTCCTTGAGGATTAGCCTATAGGAGAATCAGAACAACACGGGGTAGATGAAATGAACTCCTACTTGAAGGAGTATCAGTTGCAGGAAGAAGGATCCTAGTCATCATTTTTTTCAATGAATATTGCAACCTCAGGATGAGGAACAAACCTTAGGTGGGACAGAGTCAATAGAATTTTGATATTCTGCACAAATTGGGGAATATTACTATCCCATCGTTTGACTGATCTGACATGTTCACAACCTGAGCATGGGTACATAAGTTAGACATTTATTTCCAGCATAACCTAATGATAGATCTAAAGGAGATCAATTTTTCCACCCTACACTTGGATGGAGAGAATTAAGAGTGGTGGTATTATGGGCTATTAACATTGGGGAATTCCAACATCACATCATATGAGGATTTCACTCAAAGGTTGATGGAGAGGTTTGATAGGAAGGAAACTGAGATCCACTTCAGGTAGTTGGCACAACTAAGGTAGACATGTACACCATAGGCCTATGTAACAGAGTTTGAGTGGATGGCAGTCATGGTGACTGATGCTTCTGAGCAGAGACTAGTGATTCTTTTCACATATGGCTTGGTTGAATCCTTAAAATGTTGGGTGAATAATTTTAGGCCAAACACACTACAATAAGCTATCATGAAGACCCAAGATATAGAAGACATAGTCCCCAAGAAGAAATCGACAAACAAATTTATCGCACAGAGGGGTTAGGTGTCAAAACCTCCCTAGAAGACATGGACATGGAAAGACAAGTTGGATGAGGAAACTTAGAGAGAGATAAGGAGGAATAATCCTTTCTATACAGTTGCAAAGAGTCATGGGAACTAGGTCATCAGTGTATGGGAAACGTTAAATGTTGGAAGATTGATTGTTGTCATTGATGTCAACCCTAGTCATGGGTTTTGGACTGCAAGATTGATAAAGGTATTTGGACATGAAGGAAAATGCACATGCATATACAAAACCCATGAATGGATAGTATACATCATGTTG
>SNQJ01S0001420.1:254031-277726 GCA_010110895.2 Picea sitchensis | reverse complement strand
TGTGCATGTGTATTGTGGTGTATTGGTGTCACTCTTATACTATTGTTCATTTCTCATTGAATATAATTGAATGGTTTAAGTATAATTTGAAAAATGTTTTTAAATTGTACTTGATACTGATTCACCCCCCTCTCAGTATCAACATTAAAGTCCATTATATTTAGGTGTTTTCCGATAAGGAGGATGATGATGATGATGAGAGAATTGGACATAACAGTGGGGATCCATCACACCTCCAGGATACAAAGCAGACACCATTGCAGAATATCACTAAGGAACTGGCCATTGCCACTCTTTCAGGAGTTCCCAAATATTACACCTTCAGATTTAGAGGTATTTTGTAGGGACAAAGGGTTACAACACTTATCGATGGTGGGGCCACCCACAATTTCATTGATGTTTCACTGGTCACCAAGATACAAATCCATGTAGAGGACTTCAAGGGATTCAATGTGGTTGTAGAATATGGGTACAATATGGAATGTACTCAGAGGATAAGGAAATCATATGTAACATTGGGAAACTATACGTTGACCAATGATTTTTATATCGTATATTTAGTGGATACTCATGTGGTACTAGCAGTTCAGTGGTTGTACTCATTGAGAGATATCCCCATGAATTATCATGACATGACGAAGGATTTCCATGACAAGGGTGGAAAATGAGTCATCCTAATAGGTATGTCGATAGGCAACCCTAGGATCATGTCAAACCAACAATGGAGGCGCTTTTTATACATAGGGATGTGGCTTGCACAACATAGTGCTTTATCACCATGGAGAAGCAATCAAAAGATCACCATCAGTACCCTGTAGATATCCAATCATTTCTTAGAAATCATGAAAGAGTGTTTGAATCATTGCTAGCAGGGAGACCACCTGACAGAGGATTTGAGCATGTCATTGAGCTAAAACAGGGATCAAATCCTGTGATCACCACATTCTATGAGAATCCAAAGAGGTTCAAGGAAGAAATAGAGGAGGGAATAAAGGAATTATTGGAGATGGTACATATCTATCCTAGTTCTAGTCCTTTCGCTTCATCAGTTGTATCGGTGAAGATGAAGGATGGAAATATGAGGATGTGCATATACTACAAGGTACTGAACAAAAATACCATAAAAAAACGATACCCAATACCTAGGATTGATGAGATAATAGACAAACTGCATGGGGAAATGTACTTCTCAAAGGTTTATTTGCAATCAGGATACCACAAGATTCCGGTCAAAGAGGAGGATATCCATTTAACAACATTCAGGTGTCACTATGGGTACTATGAGTTTCTAGTCATTCCCTTCAAATTAACTAACACAGAATCTTCCTTTCAGTCATACATGAATCATATCTTCAACAAATAATTGAGGAATTTTTTATTGGTGCTCTTTGATGGTATTCTGATCTACAGTAGGATGTAGGAGGAACATTTGAAGCATTTGGACGAGATTCTCACCATTATGGAGGAGAAGTCACCTTTTTCCAAGGAGGAAACGTGTGAGTTTGGGTTTACAAAGGTCCTTTATCTGGGGTAGGTGATTGGTGTTTAAGGAGTAAAGTGGCATCGAGAGAAGATCCATATACTCCTTTATTGTCCCACCCCCAGATCACTCATGAATCTAGGAGGATTCTTCTACATATGAAACTATTACAGGTTCTTTATGAAAGGATTTTCATAATTCGGTGTGCAATTGACATACCTCACCAAGAAGGGGGAATTCCAATGGTCATAGGATGCACATGTATAATTGGACAAAATGGAGAGGGTGATGAGCACTCTCCCAGTATTAGCAGTCTCAGATTTCATGCAGGTTTTTTTCCTAGAGTGTGAAACATCGGGTGAGGGGATAGGAGCATTAATTATGTAGAACCAACCCACAATAGATTTCAAGAGCAGAATTATAAGAGAGATAAATAAACTCTATCTGATATATGACAATGATATGTTGGCCATCATGCATGCATTAGCAAAGTTCAAACAACACTTGGTAGGAGGACGCTTTGTGTTTAGGAGTGACCACAAAATATTTTTAAATGTGTTGAACCTACACATAATAGATCTAGCTAAACAATAATACACACATTTTCAAAGAGAATTGGAGAAAGAGGAAGAAGGAGAGAAAGAATGGAAAAATTCTCATTAACCGTTGTGAATAAAGAATAATTTACACATGATATACTCTGTATAACTCAATCAGTTTGACTGGAGTATAAGCAATGCGAAATAGTGGTGGTATAGAGTGATCTGGACACACACCAACAGTTACGGGAGTGAACTGCCACCTAATCTAGTCTCTCAGGGAATTATGGGAGTAAACTGCCACCTAGTTGAGTTAACTAGTCAACTAGTCTTTAGTTAGCTTACTGAACAAAGAGTATTGAGGAGTTAAATCAAGGAATCAAGGCTAATGTGCCACTTTGGTGGTGATACCAAGGAAAGGTCTAATTAGCATGGTGATGATCCCAATGTTGCATGGTGACAAAACCAATGCAACATCTAAACTCAACTCAACTAATCACACTAAAGTGTCAACTGAAAGAGAGTATTCTTTAGGTGGAATATTCTCCCCTAAATTATAGGAGACTAGATAATGACTAATTATAACTAATAAACAAGGAAAAAACTTAGGAAAAAAAATTCCTAGGTGTGTGTGAAGTAACTCCAACAAACTTGAGATATTTCTTAGAGCAGCAAGACCTAAATAAGACGAAACAAAAATGGGTGACTAAGGTGCAGGAATATGATTTTTAAATTCAATATGTATAGGGGAATAATAACATAGTTTTTTATTCCTTATCTAGGATACCTGCAACATTGTCCATGAAAGAGATCTCAACAGACTTGAAGTCCATTATTTTGGTGGAATACTCCAAGAATACCTTCTCCTGTGAGATGATGGAGAGAATTAGTCAGGATGATAGGTATAGGGTAGTGAATGAAATCATCTACTACAAAGAAATTATCTATATTGTCCTTGATTCCAAAATCAAGGATAAGATTTTGAGGGTAGGACATGACGTGCTATTAGCAGGGCACCGGGGGTATCTGAAGACCTACAAGAAGGTGAGGGAGATATTATCTTGGAAGGGTCTCAAGGAGGATGCAGTTATTTATGTGAAGAAGTTCCTGATTTTTCAAGAAAACAAGTCATAATTTAAACATCCTACATGATTTCTCCAACCATTGTTGATTCCAGAGCATAAGTGGGATATCATTTGCATGGAATTCATTACAAGGTTTCCAAAGGTGTAGGTTAGGGAGTGTATCTACGTGGCAGTGGAAAGATTGACTAAATATGGGAACTCCTTATCCATTCCTTAATATTACAATGCATCTTAGGTAGAAGATATATTCTTCAAGGAGGTATTCATACTACATATTCTTTCAAGAAACATAGTCAGTGACCAAGATAGAATATTTATCAGTGTGTTTTGGTAGGAGTTTTCCAGGTTATCCAAGACAAAATTTACACCTACTACTAGCTACCACCCCTAGGCAGACAACGAGACCGAGATAGTAAAAAAATAGATTGAGGGTACCTGAGGAACTTGTGTCAGGACAACAATAGGAATGGATAAAGTGGTTTCCTCGGGTAGCATTATTACAATACCACTCATCACATGTCCATCAGGATGAACCCATTCAAAACATTGTGATCCGGATTTATGAGAGGAACGAAACACAAAACATAGATTTATAGTATTAATACAGATACACATTGAAGAATAATAGAGATATAGTAAAACTTGACTTCTATTAAATAAAAAATATATTGAAACTGTAAAATGCACACTGAAACAAGGTTTCTAGAATGGTGGCAGCTTATCTTTGAGAAGAGATGTGACGATTACACTCATTCGAAAGAATATGAGTACAATGAGACTCTGAAATAATTTCTACAACAAAAATGAATTCCAAAACCCTAGACATCCAAAAACCTAATCCTAACATATGAAACACCAAAAGTCATGTGGGCCCCGTTGGGGTAAGTTGGTACATCAACCTTCCAGGGTTGTAACTTTTGCATACGATCTCCATTTTAGGTGCACGATAGCCCATTGGAAATATCTTGATGAGGAGCTTCATTTAATAGACTCAATGATGCATTTCACAAATATTGAGGTTCCCAATCGCGAAATCCAAAATGGCCCTGAAAGTTTAGGACCCGAAAAAATGTTAAAAATAGTAAATTGTCAAAAAACGTGTTTCGAGCCAGTTGGAATATGTGGGTTTCCACCGATATCCACCTAGATCAATCCTCCCTCCTTAGGAAGAAATGGTATCTATTGCGTTGAGTGCCTCCATCAAATGAGTAGACTTATGATGAATTACTCGGGGCCACTTGCCTTGGTGTAGGAGCTTCCCTGCGTTGACAAACCGATAAAGTTGAATCTTTTGGTGGAGAGTTACCTTGACCTATGTGTCCACAATCTGATCAGTGGATGCATGTTCCATGTAGTCATTATTGATCTCTATTGGTTTCAACTACTCTGTTATCTCTGAGGTGTCAAAGAATGGTGGAAAATATCGTTGAAGGAGGCCCACATTAAACACTGGGCGCAAGCCAAGGATGGGGGGAATGTTGAGCTCAAAAGAATTGTCACCCATAGCCTTCATGATGTTTTAAGGTCCATAACAGAGTGGGAGAAGATTTCGATTGGGCCCAGTAAAGAATTCTTTCTGCAAGTGAAATGAAACTTTGTCTCCCACATGAAACTGGTGTGCCACTCGGTGTTGATCATGGTGTTGCTTGTACTTGGCATTGGACTTTTGTAGAATATCCTGAACTTGTTGGAGGATGTGTTGGATCCAATCAATGAGCTGAGTGGCTTTTTTGGCCTCAATGTGAGCATGGGTGAGTCTTCTTGGATGGTCGCAAGGGGTAGTGCAACATCCATGTGACCTAATGGTTGGAATCCCAACGCTACCTCAAAGGGGATGTCGTCGGTTTATCTAAGTAGTGATATGATGTATCTATTATGAACATAGGGAAGACTCTCATCCCATGTGCAGGGATGTTTGGAATTGTACATATGTAGGATGTGCATGATCATCTAGTTGAAGACCTCGGTTTGGCCATCCATTTGGGGGTGGAAGGTAGTGGATTTGGTGAGCTTGGTGTCCAACATTGACCAGAGGCTCGAAAAGAATGTACTGAGGAATTGATTGTTGCATATGAGGTAATGGTTTTTGGTACCCAAAAATGGACCCACATTCATTCAAGGAAGAGCTTGGTAGTGGCCTCCACTGTAATGCTCTTCTTGCAGGTAGCCAAGATCTCCATTTTGGAAAAGTGATCAACAACCACAAAAACACATTCAATTCCTCACTTGGTGGAACGAAGGAATGACATGTAGTCCATAAATATGGATTCCCAAGGCTTGTCGGGAGTAGGGAGAGGGGTATACATTCATTGCTTCTTAATGGTTGGTTTGGAAATGGCACAGGCAGTGCAGGACCTGATGTACCTGTTGACATCCTATCAAAGTTTCATCCAATAGAAATGTTTTTGCAGCACCACGATTGTCTTTTCTATGATGAAGTGTCCTGTCACCCGACTCTAGTGGACTTCCCATATCAGTTCCACTTTCTTTCTTGATGGAACAAAGATATGGCCTAGATGGCACAACAACCTGTCATGAGTATGGAAATTAGTGACAATTTTGCTTGTTCCCAACATATGGTAGGTGGTGGCGAATTCAAGATCTTTCTCATAGAGGTGGGGGAATCCAGAGGTCTTTTGGTCCCAAGAGTCTAGCATCATGGTGAGTTTCATGACTAGAGGTCGATTGAGGCAATCAGTGACCCAATTGGTACTTCATGTCTTATACTTTATGTTGAGGTGGAACCGCTACGAGTATGTGGACCACTTATGTTGTAAGTCATTATACAATTTATCTTGTGTCTGCATGAACTACAATGACTTATGATTAGTTTGGATGATTGTCTCCTTCCCGATAGTGTAATTCCTCTACTGGCGATAGGATTTCACAATGGAGTACATTTATTTTTCATAAGTAGGGTAATTATCAATGACATATGATAGTGTCCCTCTATGATAGGCCATGAGGTGGTCGGGTTGAGTGATAATTGTTCCCATAACATAGTCTAAATCATGTTTATTGATTTCAAAGGGTTGTTACAGGTCAGATAATGAAATCACTGGGGATAAGCACAAGTGTTGATTCAGATCATTGAATTCTTCTTGTTGAGACATGCCCCACACAAACGTTCCCTTACCATTACCCCTGGTTACATGGATGATGGCCCATGCAATATGGGAGAATCTCAACATGAACCCGCGATAGAGATTAGCAAGGTCTAAGAAGATTTGAATATCAGTTAGTGTGGTTGGGGCTGGCCAGTCACTAATGACCTAGATATTGCTTGGATCGACATTCACACCATGCTCATAAAATATGCAGCCAAGGTATTGGACTATGTCCACACTGAAGGATCATTTTTCCAAGTTGTCATATAGTTGGTGTTGTCGCAGACTGTTCAAAATCAAATGAATATGCTTCAAGTGTTCTTCCCAATTCTTGCTGTAAATGAGAATGCCATCCAGATACACCACCACAAACGAATTGGTGAAAGGTTAGAAGATATCATCCATCATCCCCATGAAAGTTGTTGGGGCACTGGTCAAACCAAAGGGCATGACCAACCATTTAAAAAGATCTTCTTTTGACTAGAAGGAATCCTTCCATACATCTGTCTACTCTATTGGGACCTGATGGTAGCCAGATTTCATATCAATCTTTTTGAAGTATTTGGACCCATTGAGTTGATCAAGGATATCGTTGATTTGGGGAATCGTGTATCGATTCTCAACTGTGATTTTATTTAGGTCTGAGTAATCAATGCAGATTCGCCAAGTCTTCAAGGAACATGATTGGGATTCCACAAGGTGATGATCTAGGTCGAATGTGCCCCTTGTGGAGCAGTTCTTGGTACGGACGCTTGATCTCTTCACTTTCTAATAGAGAGTGGCAATAGACTATTCCATGGGGTAGCGGTGCATTGGGGGTCAAACCGATGGAATGCTTGAGTTGACAGTGTAGAGGTACCCGTCTCTCCATCTCACTAGTCTTGACCTCTCCCTCTCTCCCTCCCAAACTCTCTCACACTCTCTCTCTACCCTGACCCCCTCTTTGTATTTCTCTCTCTCTACTGAACTCTCTATCTTAATCTCTCACTACCCCTCTATCCATCTTCCTCTATATCCATCTTGTTTATGTTTGGACAACATCAGGAAGACATTCTCCCAGATTAATAATTAATAATATAATCATTAATTAGTAATAATATTATTAATATATATAATAATAATAATAATAAAAATAATAATAATAATAAACATTTTTTATAATTATTAGAGATGCATCCTTTCATGGATGGTCACCATATGTTCCTTTAGATTATTTATATATTTGGCACATTCATCATTGTAATATGTATCCAACACATCATCTCATATACAATATTATCTTATATAATATCTCATATAAAAATTTAACATGGTATCACAACTGGTTACCTTTAGAACAATTTGACCACTCGAAGGTAGATCTCTACAACGACACCTTGTAGCACCTTGGAGATGCAATACTTTTTTAATCTCATTGAGCACTATCCCAAGGACGTTTGGTGAAGTTTGAGAAATTGAGGTTTTTCAGTGCTAGGGTTTCTACCAGTGAAAAATGACAACCAACATGAGAGTTGAATATAGATTAGATGGAGAAGATAACTTCATATCCCGAAAGCATATATTTATTCTCATTCTATAAGAGAATGATCTATTGGATCACATCCAACATATGATTCTAGAACCAAAAGAATAAGACGCCAAAGAAAATTTAGGAAGAATGAGGTCAAGGACAAGAGGATCTTGATGGACTCAATAAAGGATCATATGAAACCTAATGTATCATAACTGAAGACTTCAAAGGAAATTGTTTATACCCTAACTAGACATTATTAAAGTAATAATACCAGTCGAAAGATTACTCTATGACATCAACTCAGAAACGTGACCATGAAAAATTCAGAAACAATATCCAATTGTTTCATGAGGATCTCCCAGATAAAATACCAATTAGCAGCCACTGGAGATCCAATAGAAGATGTTGAACTCGTGACTACTACACTTAATGGATTTCCCTCCTCTTGGGATCCATTTTTTTAATGGATTTGTACTAGAAGAAAATTTCGCAAATTCAACAAACTATCAGGTGACTGCACCCAACAAGAATCGAGGTTGATATCAAAATCATTGAAAATTAATGATGATGATAATAAAGAACTTGGTTCCCAAGTAAATAAGATAAAGGAAAGGGAAGAAGGAAGCTTAAAGAATCCTAAAAAACCACACTACAGGAAGGATGCATCAAATATCAAATGCTACAACTATCAGGAGATGGGACATTATGCCAAACAATGTTCTCTTAAATATGGAAAGGGGAAGAAGAAGAACCATGCACATGTAGAATATGTTGAAGAGCATTATGACGAGTATGTTCTTTAGCCAATAGTTCTTCCAAGAAGGTTTACATATCAAGTTTAATATTTCCTTATATTGTTGTAGTTTAAGTATGTGATGTAACAAAAGTAGAAATCTTTATTACCATTGTTATTGATAGTAACACTTGATTATTTTTTGTACAACTACCATTAATTAAATACTCATATTGATAATGAACTTGTGCATAATATAAAGGTATCTCCTCTAGGAGAATATTTATGTTGTTGTTGTTTCTTGTTCCGGGTAGGTCACCGGTAATAGATCTGAGAAGGGGCTATAACGACGGTCATGGGAAGCAACATGAAGCAAGACTATCCAAACATAGAGTTGTGTAGATCCATGTAATGAAGAAGAAGAGGAGGTCAACACATGAAGAGGGAGAAGATAATTATGAAGACTATATAACCTCAGAGGGAGTCAATCTTCATCGGGAGGATGAAAAATTAGAGTGGGCCTCATCTCAGAGATAGTCAGTTTCTTAGATACTTTCATTCAGAAAGGATTCCTCTTCAAATTTAGATTCATGTGGGAGAGACATCCTCCAGGACTGAAATACATGAGGCTAGACCTTAAGGATATATGAGACCTCCTAGAGCGGATTCCCCTGCTTCAATGAATGAATCAAGTTAGAAGAACATCAGAGGAAAAGTATATAACATCCAATATTGTAAGTCATGAAGCAATGTCGCTTTAGAAGTTTCCTGCAGGACTTCCTCCATGCAGAAGGGAGATGTGAAGCTCGAGTACACATCCACAAATGAGTAGCCTCAGACAAACAATCCCCTAAAGGGATCATGCTGATTTGACTGAGGAGAATGATACATTCACTTACATGATTAGCCATGTTGATTTAGCTAGTGGTGAATGGACCAGCCATAGTCTTTATCCTTAGTCATGATGATTTGACAAGTGGAAAAGACTTGAGTTTATGATATTTCTCCAGTTGGCTCATCGGGCATACATTCTCCTAGAGGGGTCATCGTGATTTGACTGAGGAGAATGATACATTCACTCACAGGATTAGCCATGTTGATTTGGCTAGTGGTGAATGGCCCAGGGAATTGATGTTCTCCATGTATTAGCATCTGGCACTCTCCTCCGATGGCCATGATGAATTGGATAAGGAGAGAGACCCATGGTGTTTATGTTCTCTGTGTATTAGCATCGAGCAATATTCTCATATGGCCATGATGAATTGGCTAAGAAGAATGACCTAAGTGTGGTCCCTATCCTTGATCATGTGTCTTGAAAATGACTGTTGGAGAATCGAGGTGCTATGTGGGAGAAGTATACATCAACTGGGTGATATGTGAGAGAAGCATACATCAACTAGATGCATGCCAAAGATGATTACATAAAAGGCTCATTGAAAAGTGTAAAAGGGAGTTGGCCTCAGACTTCGAAGTCAATAATATTGGCATGCTGCAGAATGTCTCCATAGTTGAGGAGTGTTGAAGTTAGAAGCATCGGGTAGATATTCTTTGGAGTGGTCATGCTAATTTGACCGAGGCGAATGGCCCAGGCACATTCTTATGGACTTGAGGTGATTTAGGTGCATAATTTCTCCCTCATTGAGAGGTAGTGTTTATGTTTGGAAAACATCGGAAAGACATTCTCCAAAATTAATAATTAATAATATAATTATTTATTATTAATATATATAATAATAATAAATAGTTACTATAATTATTACAGACACATCGGGCATTTCACCATATTTTCCTTTAGGTTCTTTATATATTTGGCACATTCATCATTGTAATATAAATCCAACATATCATCTCATATACAATATTATCTCATATAAAAATTTAACACCCCTAACATCACACATTCTCTCATATATCAATTGTGAGTAATTTAACTTACTTCATTTGTATATATCACACTCTCGACCTCTATTTTTCTCTTTCTCTCTCTCCATCTCACTAGTATCTACCCCTCTCTCTCCCTCCCACACTCTCTCTACCATGTCCCCCTCTTATTCTTACTCTCTATCTACTCCCTTCATCTATGTCTTCCTCTGTCTCCCTATGACATTCTCTCATATATATAAAAATTGTGAGTAATTTAACTTACTTCATTTGTATCACACTCTCGACCTCTCTTCTTCTTTCTCTCTCTCTCTCTCTCCATCTCACTCTCGACCTCTCTTTGTCCCTCTAACATTCTCACAAAATCTCTCTCATCCCTCCCACTTTGTATTCCTCTCTCTCCCTCTCAACCTCACACATTCTCTCATATATCAATTGTGAGTATTAATTGAACTTACTTAATTTGTATGAATAATGTTCAAAAAATATTCTCATCAAAGAAATCATAGTGAAAAGATACCAACATTAAACCAAGAACTAGACTTAGGAGATTACATAGAGTACCTACACCTTGACCATGATGTACACATAGAGAGAGAGAGCCAACAATCATTGTCTTTTTCATTTTTAACAACATTGTTAGAATGTGTCGTGGTCTTCCCTACCACCTGTAATCTATATATGAGATTCATTCCATCCATGACCTAAAACATGATCTATACTTAGGCCATGAACGATACCATGACCTATACCTAGGACATGACCTATACCATGCAATGGAAATACTATTTTTTTGTCTCCCATTCACCCTCTCCCCTTATCTCCCTCTCTCCCCTTGTTCTGATGTCTCAATCCCACCACTTTGTTGATCTCAACCTCTCTCATTTTGATGTCCCGCATGCTCACTCAGTCTCTTCCCTTTTCTCCCTCTTCCTCTCACTTTCTCCCCCAAGTACTTTTCCTCTCTCCCCCACTCTCCACCACAACAACCATACAGATAAGTTCAAATTACAAACCATATAGATAGGTTAACATTACCATAAATATAGAAAATGTATGAAAGCTTACTTTGTGATTTCAAATGCCAACATTTAAGAATTTATATATATATATATATATATATATATATATATATATATATATATATATATAATATTAATATTAAAACTTCGTGGCATTGAGCCATGTCTTTTTGGGAATTTCAAAGGTGTTAAAGTAAGCATTGAGCCATGTCTTTTTTGAGGAATTTCAAAGTGTTAAATATGAAAATATTAAATTTTTGATAAAATCACAAAATCAAAAAAATATTAATTATTACAAATTGTGATCTCCAAATTACAACCTTCTATTTATAAATCATAATGACTTTCCATAATAAAACCTTGGTATAATAATTATTAACTAATTAAACTACTATTCGGTTTTAATGACTATATTCATAATTTGATTGATTAATACCATCGTCAATTGGAGTGAATTGTGTCATAACTCACACATGAAGAGTATCAACTTGTACTTTATAAATCTAGTGAAGGATTTAAGGGCATTTAAGGGTCATTTTGTCGATATTTGTATTCAAAAGATAATTAGATATTGGGTGTTGTGAATCATGATGATTACACCTATCTAATGGCGACGAAAGTATCAAATTATGAGACAAAGGTGGATAATTTGAATACTAGGAATAAGTTAATATTGTTACAAATTCTGCATTTGTTATTCTTGCAACACTGGTTATTTCAAAAAGGTCTGTAGATACATTTCCTGAAGTTCATACTCCTTCAATTAAGAGTGATTTTGAAGCAAGGGATAAAAAAATTAAATCTCATGTAAGGAATGAACAACCCATGTTGGAATTTCACCTCGTAGTTGAGAAAACATTCAACATAATTATGAATTATTTAATGGGGATTAAACACAATCTTCATGTTTTAAAATGTCCCAAATACCAAGATGAGGATAATAATGGAGTTGGAGACATTAGTTCATATGCCTCTAGGCATAATGTCTACATAATTAACCAATATGAGGAAATGGGTGATGCCTAAATAGATTCAGATAATTATATATTAGTCGTTTTAAGTTTAAGTATTGTGTCTTAGACATATTTTGTAATTTTGATAATTCTAGGCTTTCAGCCTAATACTTTATATATCTCGTTTTTAATATAAATGACTTATGATGTTCCTCTAATGACTCATCTTTTATTTGACCAATGTGTGTTATGTTTATCTAAAGGATAATTAAAAGAAATATTTATCTGAAAGATATGTTAGCAAGAAATTTTGTTTCTAATTTCTTGTTTTCAATGTACTTAAGCCAATGCGAAATTTGATATTTCCACTCATATATATTTTATACATACTACATGTTTAGTTTTTGTAAGGAATTTTAATTTTTGTTGATAAAGAAGAATTTTTAATAAGATTTGTTTTGCACAATAGAGTCTTTTATGACTGAAAATGAAGAACAGACCATGGTTTCCCTCATAACCCACCATTCGATCATTCATCATAATGTTGAGCATTTTTTTGCATAAAAATTATCCTTTTTGGATGTAAATGCACTACTAAATAGGTTATAAATATTGGAATGATCTAATGTTGAAGATTGTTGAGGAATCAAGATGTTCTGGGAGATTTCTTGTAGTGGTCAATGTTACATTCATTGCTTTCATCCAATGTTTTCTCTAAGTGGTATTTCACCAATTTGGCTATATTTTTATTTGTTTTGAACAAATTTTCATACTTTCATTGAAAATAAAAAACTTGTAGCATAATCTATTATTATAGTTATGCATACACTTATATTTTTCACCTAAATATAAACATTTTCCATGAACATATAATAGGCTTTTTTTTTAAGTTTCCAAGTCAATGATTGTGCATTCAAAAAAAAATTGGGAATATTCAGTACATGTGATGAATAGTTAATAACATCTGTTCTTGGAAAAACCATGAAATTTCAATTGAAGTCATGCAATTTTATGTAGGAAAACAAAAAGTTTTTAATATTTTACTTGTATTATTTTTTTTACCTCTTTTGACATCAATGTGGTATACCATGTTGTATATTTGTGTGTAGAATATTTTCCATGTATTTCAAAAGATATTTTCCATTTCTATTTATTCTTCTTGTAAGCTTTTGTTAGTTATTGTCAAATATTCACATGTGACACTAATGGAATGATGTTGTTGCCAAATTTTAAAGCTAGGAACAAGAATTCAATTGGTTTTCACTTAAGATATATATATATATATATATATATATAATTTGACCACCAAATAGTTTGATAAGTTATGACTTATGCGTTTTGAAAGAAGAAACAATGCTTTGATATCTAAGTCTGATCACCCTACTTTTTTTCAATCTACCTTCTATTTTTAAGAGTAACTAAAGTTGTTATTAGAGCCTCGTTGGATGTATAATAAAGTGGTTCAAAATTGGCACTAGGGAGGGGATTTTACTCTGAAGTCAATTTGCACTCAAATTTACATGAAATCCCAAATTCAAATGCCTGAAAGAAACCTCTCATGTTATAAATTTGCACTTCAAATGATATATAAAAATTCAATTACAATATATCTATCTCCATATTACAACCTTTCCAAGAATGTTTTAGCACAGGGAAGGTTGGGAGTGCATCTAAATGTTCTCACTTAGTACAGGTTCAAACTTGCAAATTACAGAGTATTTTTACACAAAATATTCTTTTATGACTCTTAATGTAGAACTGAACTTGGTTTATCTCTTAACCCACCATCCTATGAATCATCAATATGTCATGAGTCTTTGTAAATATAAATCATCCCTTTTGGACTGCGAATGCAATACTTATTTTAAAAATAGTTTATACATATTAGAATGATCAATTTATAGCTTAAATCCTAAATTATTTATCCTTATCTAACTTTAGTCATGATGTTTAATATAGCCAACTTTAACAATTTGGCACTTTGGTTTTACAATGGAATTGTTATATATTATGCACACCAGGTAGGTTTATGTCTCAAAATGCCAATATAAGTTTATAGACATGTGTGAAATCACAAACTTCAACTTATGCAAGATGAACCACCAAAGTTGACTCAAATTGGAGACTAGGGCATGCATTTGAGGCTGAGGTAGTTTTACTTCAAATTTACATGAAATCCCAATTCTAGGTGCATGAAAGAAACCTCTCCTATTATTCAATTGAACCTTAGATGCATATGCAAATTTACCATTTATTTAAATCCATCTTCCAATTTATAAATCAACTTTTGGAGCTTACCTTGCAAATTCATTTACTAACTTAGTATTGTTCATACCTTGCAAATTACATGGTAAAATTTTCCTCTTTTTCCCAACCACCCTTTTTAAACTTGCAATTGCAAGATAAAAAACATGATCATGTATACTACGATAAACCACATCCCCAACAACTTGTGCAACTCAAATATAAGGTATAATACAACATTGGCTTACTTTTTACATACACTGTTTGTATTTCTAGGGTTTTACTATGCATATCTTGTCTATTTTTGCACATAAGAGTCTTTGTTGACTCTTAATGAAAAACTGACCTTGGTTTATCTCCTAACCCACCATCCTATGAATCGTCAAAATTCCATTAATCTTTGTGCATAGAAATCATCATTTGTTGGAGTGTAAATACATTACTAATTGTACATACATGTTATACATGTTGGAATGATAAATTTAAAAATTAAATCCTAAATTAATTATGCTTGGCCAACATTTTTGCAGGTCCTTTAATATATCCAACTTCAAAAATTCACCAATATAAGTTTATAGACATGTGTGAAATCACAAACTTCAACTTATGCAAGACGAACCACCAAAGTTGACTCAAATTGGAGACTAGGGCATGCATTTGAGGCTGAGCTAGTTTTACTTCAAATTTACATGAAATCCCAATTCTAGGTGCATGAAAGAAACCTCTCCTATTATTCAATTGAACCTTAGATGCATAGGTAAATTTACCATTTATGTAAATCCATCTTCCAACTTATAAATCAACTTTTGGAGCTTACCTTGCATTTTCATTTACTAACTTAGTATTGTTCATACCTTGCAAAATACATGGTAAAATTTTCCTCTTTTGCCCAACCACCCTTTTTAAACTTGCAATTGCAAGATAAAAAACATGATCATGTACACTATGATAAACCACATCCCCAACAACTTGTGCAACTCAAATATAAGGTATAATACAACATTCGCTTACTTTTTACATACACTGTTTGTATTTCTAGGGTTTTACTATGCATATCTTACCTATTTTTGCACATGATAGTCTTTGTTGACTCTTAATGAAAAACTGACCTTTGTTTATCTCCTAACCTACCATCCTATGAATCATCAAAATTCCATGAATCTTTGTGCATAGAAATCATCATTTTTTGGAGTGTAAATACATTACTAATTGTACATACATCTTATACATGTTGGAATGATAAATTTAAAAATTAAATACTAAATTAATTATCCTTGGCCAACTTTTTGCAGGTCGTTTAATATATCCAACTTCAACAATTTAGCACTTTGGTTTTACAATGCAATTTTTTTCATTATGCATAAATGGTAGGTTTATGTCTCAAAATTCCAATCTACATTTATAGATAGGTGTGAAATCATAAAGTACAACTTATGCAAGATGAACACCCAAAGCTGGCTCAAATTGGAGACTAGGGTCTGCATTTGAGGATGAGGCCATTTTCCCTTCAAATTTACATCAAATTCCAATTCTAGGTGCAAGAAAGAAACCTATCATGTTCTTCAGTTGAACCTTAGATTCATAGGTAAATTTACCATACATGTAACTCCATATTAAAAATTATAAAACGAATTTTGGAGCTACATGGAAGCTTGGGGGTGCATTTTCATTTACTCACTTAGTACAATTTATACCTTTCAAATTATAAGGATTTTTTTTTTGCTTTTGCACAACCACCCTTTTTAAACTTTCAATTGCAAAATAAACAACATAAGCACGTCTACTATGATAAACCACATCCCTAGCAACTTTCACAACTCAAATATAAGGTATCATACAACATTGGGTTACTTTTTACAAACAATATTTGCATTTCTAGGGTTTTACTATCCATCTGCTACCTATTTTTTCACATAAGAGTCTTTGATGTCTCTTAATGCAAAACTAACCTTGGTTTATCTCCTAACCCACCATCCCCCGAATCATCCAAACTCCACGAGTCCTTGTGCATATAAATCATCCTTTTTTTTAGTGTACATGCACTACTAATTGTACAAACAAGTTATACATGTTGGAATGATCAATTTGGAAATTAAATCCTAAATTATTGATCCTTAGCCAACATTGGGAAAGCAGTTTAATATATCCAACTTCAACAATTTGACACTTTGGTTTTAGAATGAAATTTTTATCCTTTATGCACACCAGGTAGGTTTATGTCTCAAAATAACAATATGAGTTTACAGACATGTGTGAAATAAAAAATTACAACTTATGCAATATGAACCACCAAAACTGGCTCAAATTGGAGACTAGGGTGTGCATTTGAGGCTAAGGCATTTTTCCCTTCAAATTTACATGAAATCCAAATTCTAGGTGCATGACATCAACCTCTCATGTTCTTCATTTGAACCTTATAAGAATAGGTAAATTTATTATTTATGTAAATCCATCTTAAAACCTATAAAACAACTTTTTTAGTTATAGGGAAGCTTGGGCGTGCATTTTCATTTACTCAATTAGTACAGTTTAAACCTTGCAAATTACAAGGAAAACATTTCCTCTTTTGCATGACCACCCTTTTTAAACTTGCAATTGAAAAATAAACAACATGTGCATGCATTCTATGATAAACCACATCCCAACAACTTGCACAACTCAAATCTAAGGTATAGTACAACATTGGGTTAGTTTTTACAAGTAGTTTTTGCATTTCTAGGATTTTACTATGCATCACTCGCCTATTTTTGCAAAGAATAGTCTTTGATTATTATTAATGAAAAAATGACCTTGGTTTATCTCCTAACCCACCATCATCTATTTAATCAAAATTTCATGAATCTTTGTGCATAGAAATCATCCTTTTTGGCGTGTAAATGCACTAATAATAGTACAATAGGTTGTACATGTTCGAATGATGAATTTCAAATTAAATCCTAAATTATTGATCCTTATCCAACTTTGGGAAGACAATTTAATACATCCAACTTCAACAATTTGGCACTTTGGTTTTACAATGCAACTTTTATCCTTTATGCACACCAGGTAGGTTTATGTCTCAAAATTACAATATAACATTAAAGACATGTGTGAAATCACAAACTACAACTTATGCAAGATGAACCACCAAAGTTGGCTCAAATTGGAGACTAGGAAATGCATTTGACGTTGAGGCAATTTTCCCTTCAAATTTACATGAAATCTCAATTCTAGGTGAATCAAAGAAACCTCGGTTGTTTTTGGCCCTTGGGTATGGAAGTAAGTGAATATTACGAAAGAAAAGACAGATTGCGAACTGTGCAGAAGACATAGTGACTGATACTAGGTCAAAGTGAGAAGAAGAGTAGAAAAGACAGTGTGAAGTAAGAGAAAGCAAGTTGTTGGATGAGGAGATCGAGGATGGACAGATTAGAAAGGAAGACAGATCATGGACAACTCAGCAAGTGGAAAAATCCATTGTTGGATGCTTTGGAGCACCGCATGAGAAGGAAAGAAAGATAGGCTGGTGAAGCCTTGAAAACTCAGGTCAAGTTGACCTAGGGTTTTAGACACCTAGGGTTTTGGTATCTAGGGTTT
This sequence comes from Picea sitchensis, assembly GCA_010110895.2. Taxonomy (NCBI): domain Eukaryota; kingdom Viridiplantae; phylum Streptophyta; class Pinopsida; order Pinales; family Pinaceae; genus Picea; species Picea sitchensis. The sequence goes on along the minus strand of SNQJ01S0001420.1, from coordinate 259,593 downwards.
TGACACTTAGGTTTCAACCTAAGAATATCTGAGACATATTGTAATGTATAAATAAACGTCTAAAGGACCTTCGATGGGTTGGTGCTAAGTTGGTTGAGATTTCATCGTTATTGTGAGAATGAGTGATTATTGCTGTGTGAGAGAGAAGTGCTAGTGGAAGGGCCTTTTGTATTGTACGATCTTTAGTTGGGTGCGAAGATCAACCCTGCAGCTGGGTACGCAGGGAGGGAAGACAAAGAGAAAGAGAGAAGATATGTTATCTAAGAGCGCATATAAGAACTGTATGCTTCCATATTAATATATTATAAATCATAGTTCTATGGATGTATCCCTAAGGAGAGGGTGAACCATGTACATCTTTATGTTGTCTGTGATTGATGTTGTGTTCTCTTGTTTATGGATATAATGTTATTTCATTATTGAGTTAGATATGACAGTTATTTGTGCAAAGTAGATCTAAGATGGAAATTGATATCTAGATGTAGTGTTGTTCTTGTATTTGATCCACTTTGTATTCCCTTGGTTTTAGACATCTGTGTCCTGGAACTCCCCATAGCTACTTCAGGTGAGACTGCATCTTCCTCCTAGGTGTTCCCAAAAGGGACAATATTTAGGACTTGTTGGTGTACTCTAGGAGATGAACCCTAGGTATGCTCTATGCCAACAAATGGTTTTGTTGTCGGGACCAGAATCTTTCTGAGGGAACGTCAAGGTGGTTTCCATCGAAAACAGAAATTCAAAAGTGGGTAAAGGATCAAGAAAAAGACTTCGCTGAATCCCAGCACAAGAACCCTAATCTTAGTACATATGATTGGATGGGAAGATATATTTTTACTGATATACACGAGATTTTCTTTGGAGGAATTCATCAGGAGTTATACAAGTGGCTAGCAAGGTTATCAGATACCCAGTTGGAGATCAGATATAGACCACCTGTGGTTTGGACGCTGACGTTGATCAAGAAGGTCAAGAGAGTTTATAATGTTGTGTCAAGAGCAGTAGATCATTGGTTCGATAGTACCATTGGAGGGTATATCACCGAGTTTGTTGTTGATAGAGTAGAGTCATATAGCCAAGATGAGAGGTATTTCTTTAAGGGACCCAGAATAAAATTTCTACACTTTTTGAAGTTGAAGATCAAGATGTTATTGCATGAGCAGAACATCTTGAAGATATAATAGTTGGTCGGATTGGAAAAGGATAATGTTCAAGAAGTCGGACATCGACAACGATACAGAGGTTGGACATATGTGTAGTGGGAGGGCATTTAGAGAAGTCCCTCTTACGAAACTCTTTAAGAAGACCTACATGGACGAGGGTTTCTACGGTGGAGAAGAGGAAGATCTGATAGACGAAGAGAATTTAGAATCTACTAGGGTAGAGGAAGGGAAAGCTCAAGGACCTCATCGGGAAGAGCTAGAAACTTCAGGAACCCCGTCGAATATTGAAGTAAGTACTATTATTCCTCTTGTTGTTTCAACAACATTAAGCAACCAGAGTAATCAAAGTCACAATATCTCTCTGATCACTGTCACTAGAAATCTGCCATACACTCAATTAGGAAACCTAGGAAGCCCTATGGGAGATGAGATGAGGCTACCCACCTTTAGAGGATATGGATCTGAAGATCCTAATTAGAACTAGTTTTTATGTGAATCTATATGGAGCATCAAGAATATCACCGACGAAGTTGTTAAACGAGCTTAGCTCAATACTACCCTAAGAGATCCTGCACTGAGTTGGTACATGAAATTTGTCCAAGGAACTGTACCGAAACTGTTGAATTTCATTAAGACTATGCTAATTTCTCAATTCAAGAAACCTAAGTCATATTCATAGTGCATTACAAAGATAAAAGAAATCAAGAATAGAATAGTTGAACCTATGTGGGAATTTTATCAGAGATTTAATACCTTGACAGGCCATTTATGTTTCTAGATCCTAGATGAGCAAAACAAGGAATGGTTCATTGCTTTCCTCTTACCACACATCATAGTTCCTCTGATGCAACATAAGATTTATTCGCATGCTGAGGTGCTAGAGATTGCCATGAAGTTAGAATAAGCCCCTATGGGAGAATCTAGCTCAGGTATGAGTCAAATCTTGATTCAACTAACTAGCTTATCTATACAGGTCAAAGATATGAAGAAAGACAAGGGAAAATATAAAAGAGAAGAACTCTTGTGTATCAGATGAAAATCAAAAGGCCATGAAAAGGAACATTTCCCCTTATTTCATGAATACTTAGCCTCTGGAGCTCTGATCCCTTTGAAGAAAGTTACCCTAACCTAGTGCGAGGTATGTAGAAATTGACATCACCCTGGTGAATGTTACTATCTAAAAACATATGTCCAGACACCCACAAATATGTATTGCACATTCTGTAGGTCAGTAGGAAACGATGAAAGGGATTTTAGGGCTTACAACCTCATGCATGAAAGGTCGAGGGATATATAAAAAATCCAAGGCGAAGTACAACAAGAAGGAAGAATGACGTAGTATACCTTCCCAGGAAGAGGAAACTTCAACCCTCACGGTGGATTCAAAGGACGAGGAAGAGGAGGAGGTATGGGTAAAAGTCAAGGATAGATCATCTGTTATAACTGCGCACAGCTAGGACACTTAGCAGGGTACTATCAGAACCCTTGTACCACTTGCAGCTATTGTAGCTCATTCGAGCATGTTATCGAATATTGTCCTATGTTGCTAGACAAAATTCAGGAGAGACGATGACATGAGAAGAAACCACAAGTGAAATTGATATATGTTGACCCTCACAGAGAGGACCCTAGATTCATTGTTATCACTAGAGGAGGCATTGTTACAGGAGAAGACATAGTGACACAAGGAAAGAATATATACAAATTAGGGGTCTAGAAAGCTACAGATAAGACATGAGTTTTTGATGCAAAGAAATAAAAAAAAATATTTGAGGAGGAAAGAAAAGAATTTAAGAGAGACAAAGGTTCTTCATAGAAGACACAACCATAAGTAAGAGAATGTCGAATGCCTCGGGAATTCGACCAGTCTACTCTTCCAGGAGAGGGAAAAGAGGTGAGAAAGCTCATGGAATTCTTATATACTTGTATTAAGTTGATTCAGGATGAAAGTGTTGTACAAGAGACAAAAAATTTAATCTGACAGTACGAGTTAGGAAAGATAGATCCCTTGTTGAATAGGGAAATAAACCAAGTCTCTAAAAAGAGAAGGAAAAATAAAGAACTACACTTAAATGCTCAAATTGGAGAGTATGATATAGGCTATGTTGTCCTCGACTTAGGGTCGGAGGTCAATGGCATGACGAAGCAGACCTGGGAACTGATGGGAAAAAATAGGTTGATATACTCCCCTATTAGGCTCAGGATGGATAATCAACAAGTTGTAAGCCCCTTTGGAAGATTGGAACATGTCCTAGTGGACATCAACGGAGTAAGGGAATTTCCAGACTTCGAGGTGGTTAAGATAGTTGATGATAGTTGTCCTTACCCTGGGCTGTTAGGAATTGATTGGGCTTTCAATAATTCCACTGTAGTTGATTTAAAGAAAATAACAATGGCATTTGAAGGAGATGGACTTAGGGTCATTACACCTTTGGATCCTGACGAAGGTCATAGATACACAAAACCCATCAAGGAAAAAGATCATGTATATGAACTAGAATACATATACAAATTAACAGCCAGACAACAGGATTACATTAATCCTACGGTGGATGGGAACCTAAGATGGCGAAGTGACAACGCATGTTCATCAGATTCAGAAGAAGCACTGGAGAACTGATAGAAAAAAATGTATGAAGTATCTACAAGGAGCTGTGATACATTAACCAGAGAAGTCCACTGGAAAGGCACAATAGTAAGTAACTTGCGCACCTTTGATGGTCTAAATCATTTAGAAGCTTTCTTGTTGGAATTTGAAGAAATTGTAACAATACAACAAATATTTTTGGCAATGGATGAGGCCCTGAAAGAAACCCCAACAACATGGTGGGGGAAATCACAAAAACAACATTACAGAATGGGTACAATGTCGCACTTTGATGACAACACAGTTTTCAGAGCAAGTAGAAGGTTGTGAAGTTAGGTACACAGGTCAAAGTTGTCTGAAGGACCATGTGCGATGTTGCGAGGAAGCATGGAGAAACATTCCTCAAGAGAATTGGGTGCACAAATTCATCAACACACTGAATCCCTATCAACTAGTACCTTCAAGAAGAACTACGCCTCATCACTGCAGATTGGGAAGGTATGACCCAGAACTTTGTCATCACCTTTTTGTTTGAAATACAATATCCTATAGTGGATCACGCGTTACAAATCGTAAGACATAAAGTGTTTGAGGAGGCACCAAGCCTCCCTTTGGAACAAGAAGAGGATGAATGGACTATGCCTCTCCAGAAATTTCAAGGTTGTTACAATATCAATGTTGACGAAGACGATGATCCGAGGAAGGTGAACATCGTTGAAATAAAATGCCAAAGAGACATAGAAGGACCAAGAGTTGAACTACCTTTCATTGGACAGTCAATCAAGATTGAGAAAACACTGAATCTTGAAAATGTTGGATATTATTGGGATGTTGCCACTATTGACAGGATCAGAGAGTTACTGCATGAATATTGGGACTTGTTTCAAACCAAGTTCATTGATATGAAGGGAATTAAATGGCCCATGGGAGATATGAGGATCCCTTTGAAACTAGATGCAAGGCCAGGAAAATAGAGACCCTATAGATTGAACCCTAAATATAGGAGAAAGTGAAGATTGAACTTGAGAGAATGTTGGAAGCAGGAATCATAGAACATGTTGAAGATTTAGAGTGGATTAGACCTATGGTGGTACAAGATAAGAAGACAAGAGAAATCAGGATCCCTGTAGATATCTGGAAGTTGAATGATTCTTGTTTGCATGACCCATTCCCTACACCCTTTACTGACGAAGTGTTAGATAATGTAGGAGGATATGAGGTATATTCTTTTACATATGGATTTTCATGATACCATCGGATCCGGATTTCCAAGGAAGATCATCATAAGACCACATTTGCAATAGAACGAGGATCCTACTAGTATACAGTGATTTCGTTTGGATTGAAGAATGCCCCAGTCATCTTTTCCAGGGTAGTGGTCGAAGCATTCAAGGAGTTTTTACATAAATTCCTGGAAGCACATTTTGATGATTGGACTATTTTTAGCTTATTACAAAATCATATTGAATGCTTAAAACTGTTGGTCACTACAATTGCTTATTAGTTAAAACAATCGAGTGTTACATAAATTGTCAACCCAAGGAAGTCTGTTTATTTCAAAGGCAATCACACACTGTATATGCTCAATCTCAAAAGAAATCAAAAGTTGTGGTAAAAGTTACACTAATCACACCTTGCTTTGAACAAACTGAAGTTCTACTCTGAATTACAATAAAAGCAATCTATCTATTGCAGAGTTTAAGATTCAAAAGGAAATAATTATCAGAAGAATCCTGGATTACATTAAGAAACAACAACCTAGGAAAAATGAACCTTTCAGCATACTGCAAAGAAGACTAACTATTCTGTAACAGA